>OZ014519.1:171420631-171650631 GCA_963966055.1 Lathyrus aphaca
ACATCCACTGGGGCAACACCGTATCAACTTGTGTATGGTATGGAAGCAGTCCTACCGGTTGAAGTTGAACTACCCTCTCTGCGGGTATTGATGGATGTTAAGCTGAACGAAGCAGAATGGGCTAGGACCCGATACGAGCAACTGAGTCTGATCGAAGAGAAAAGATTGGATGCAATCTGTCATGGACAGTTATATCAGAAGAGAATGAAGAGAGCCTTCGATCAGAAAGTCAGGCGCCGAGAGTACCAAGTAGGAGATCTTGTGCTGAAAAGAATCCTCCCTCCTCATACAGACCACAGGGGCAAATGGACTCCAAATTATGAAGGACCATTCGTGGTAAAGAAAGTTTTCTCTGGTGGAGCACTGATGCTCAGCACCATGGATGGTGAAGATTTCCCGTCCCCTGTGAATTCAGATGCAGTTAAAAAATACTTCGCATAAAAATGACCCGCTGGACATAAAAACAGAATGTAAGTCCAGGCAAAAATAGGGCATCCCGGCGAGTCAAAAACAGAATAAAAGACTCGGGCAAAAATAAGGGAAAATAAATAAAAATGTACACCCGCTGAGTTGAAAAGCCGCATCGGACAGCTCAGGCAAAAATGGGTATCCCGATGGATTGAAAACCCGAAAGGGCGATCCATGCAAAATAAGGGAATAAGCGAACAACTGCATTCTGAATTCGTCTGTGTCACTTGGTAAGCTTCGAGAGGATCAAGCTTCAATCAGAATCAGCCTTCTTCAGAAAGCAAGGCGAGAAGAACGTCAAAAGTCATACGAGTCATAGTGAAGAGGAAGCTCCTCAAAGCGTCATCAACACTGCCAGCATTTTGTTTCTCAATTTGTAACAATCTCCTCATTTCAGGAGATATGTTTCTTTGACTGTATCTCGCCAATTCAGGGCATTTGAATTAATAAAATCAGATTTCTCAGTCATGTCTCGTCTTGTACATTTTTATTTTGCAAAGAAATGTCTGATATCTTAAAGAAACATTAATTGCATAAGAATACAGATGTTTATCTTCAAATAAAAACATGCTTGCAGGAAATATGCTTACTCTCAGAAATATTTAAACTCCTATGACGGGATCCAGTAAAGGATACCTCGGGATTATCTTGTGCGTTTCCTTATCTTTTCAGGGTTGCAGGTATCCAGAGCGCAACTTGGGGCATGAAAGCTTCATCCCGGCAAGCTGGCAAATCGACACTCAAGTTTAGCACCTCAAGTTCTCGCTCCCCAGCTGAGTTGTCTCTCATGACTCCCCCCCAGCTGAGTTACCAACAATTCTCCCCAGCCATGGTACCAATCTTTCTTCCTCAATAAAATACAGGAATCAGGGAACCATCTCCCCACAGAGTTCCAGTCTTTATCCAGAAGAGCAGTGCAGGAAGATCACAACAGAGTGAAGAAAGCTTCTACAAACCCCAGCTGGGTCTCTCATTTATAAGGTTAGGTCTATCAATGACCCATATCCCCAAGCAGATATCACCTCATGACAGATCTACCAGTGATCTTATCCCCAGCTGGGATGTCTACTTCAAACAGATCGATCAAAGATCTTCGCGGCAACGGGATCCGAATCCCGGTTTTGGTATCTTTGCACAATCATAGCATTTGCATCATATTCACCCACAAAGCGTAGCATTCCGTTTTAGCACGGAGCATTACGGCAAAAAAAAAAAATCAAATGCATAGCATAATCATGAGCCATGTTATGAATCAACACCTGTGAATGATTACAGTTCATCAACATACAGAAGAAAAATCCCCACCGGAGTTCCCGGCAAAAGCAGTTGCCTCACAAATCACAAACACCAGTATATACTCCTCATGACACCCGTCCGTGTCACATCACCAGCAGAAAGCAAGACATCCTCTTTGCACTCACATATACCTATATACACTTTCTTGACACCCGTCCGTGTCATATCCCCAGCACAGTCATCTACACTTTTACAACCCATATACCTGTTGATATTATCATACTTTTCTCTCTCGACACTCGTCCGTGTCACTCTCCCCAGCAGATAAACACTCATCTACATATACTCATACTACCTATACAGATACTCGTCCGTGTCTTGTATATACTTATCCCCACAGATTCAACATTGGTCCTTGTTCTTTGTTAACCAGTTGGTACTCGTCCGTACCATCATCTCAGAACATTGCGTCTAGTGTTTGTTTCTACATGATACTCGTCCGTATCATAGTCTTAAGGATGCTCGTCCGCATCTTTAATCCATACACCGTGTCAAACACTTGTGTCTTCTTGAATATAGATGCTCGTCCGTGTCTACTATTCCCCCAGAAGAACCATCAGATTCAACACTCGTCCGTGTTCCTTGTTGATACTCGTCCGTATCATCATCTCTGAACACGCGTCAGTATTTGTTTCTACCCGATACTCGTCCGTATCATAGTCTTAAGGATGCTCGTCCGCATCTTTAATCTGTACGCAACATCTAAACACTTATACCCTTTTGTTTCTTGGATGTAAACACTCGTCCGTGGTTACTATTCCTCAGTAGATCGCAAACAAATTTTCCTTTTTATCTGACACTCGTCCTGTGTCATGATAAACCTGAGAGCAGCCGTCCCCTGCTGAGTGGTCGTCCTCCACTTCTTGATGGTCGTCCTCCATCATGCTCATCCGATGGCCGTCCCCATCGTCGATATTTAGCAGCCATACCCTGCTAGGTGGTCGTCCTCCACCTCTTGATGATCGTCCTTCATCATTTTATCCAATGGCCGTCCCCATTGTTGATTGGTTATCTGACATTCGTCCTATGTCATGAGAAACCTCGAGAGCAGTCGTACCCTGCTGAGTGGTCGTCCTCCACTTCTTGATGGTCGTCCTCCATCATGCTCGTCCGATGGCCGTCCCCATCGTTGACCTTTTCTATCCGATGGCCGTCCCCATCGTTGATATTTTCGGCAGCCGTACCCTGCCAGGTGGTCGTCCTCCACCTTTGATGGCCGTCCCCATCATATTTCCTTTATTTCCCAACAGAGCAGCCGTCCCCTGCTAGGTGATCGTCCTTCACCTTTGATGGCCGTACCCCATCATCTGTTTATTTCATTTATTCTTTAACCCGATGGCCGTCCCCGTCGTGGTCCCTTTTCCTTTTTCTTTTAGCCCGATGGCCGTCCCCATCGTTGGTTACCTTGCTTTATGAACTTGATGGCCGTCCCCGTCATGTTTCATTAACCCCCAGAGAATTTTACGGCTTTATCCTGATGGCCGTCCCCATCATAATTTCATTGTTCCCAGCTAGTCGGTCGTCCCCGTCTTGGCTTTACCTTTTATCCCCAGCATGTCGGCCGTCCCCGTCATTGCTTTATTTTTAGCACTTTCCCAGCATGTCGGCCGTCCCCGTCATTGCTTTTTACCCAGCAGTCGTCCTCTGCTCGACGGTCGTCCTCCGTCGCCCACGCTTTACAATATACTTTATTTTCCTTTTACAATCCATATCCCTTTTCTTCTTCTTTCTGTGAGTGCAAATTTTGGACTGTCTTTGGTATTCAACCACAAGTTATCTTGTTTGCCTGATAAGCCGTTGCTTACAACCTGCACAGCTAACTCATGTTTGAATAGGGGCAGCTGTAAACACCCCAAATTTGCCCTCACCCATTTCACCATGGTTTGTGATCATTTCATATGCATAAACACAATCATATCACCTCATGTTTCATTTTTGATTCACTGCATAGTTTCTAAGGCATCTGCACCTAGGGTTTGTGATCTGAGCAATCCAAGAGCTTCTTGAGCCACTCCAAAGGCCATCAATCACTTCAAAGGGGTCCATGTTTGTTCTTATATCATATTACATCCTCTCAAAGTCAACAATTCCAAAGAATCACAAGAACTAGGGTTTGAATGGATGTAGAGCCAAGTTTGACTGCACAGTTGACCTAAAAATTAGGGTTTTGGTTTCAGAGGCCATAACTCCAAATTTTTTGGTCATTCTTGTTCCCATTGGCCTCTATATGGTATAGGGAGTATGCATATCAATTTTCATGAAGAAATTCCATGGGGAAGTCATCTGATCAAGAGTTGACTTTTCAGACAAGTCAGTGTAAAATCAGGGCATCTGAGGCCCCCAGTGACCCAACCAATGGGTGATCTTCATCATTTTGAGTGTATATGATCTTTATTTGATCATGGAAGGAGGTTGAAGTTCACAAAAATCAAGAATTTGGAGTTTTTGCAAATGTTGACTTTTTGGGCATAGTTGACTTTTCAAGAATGCTTCATTTTAGGTCATTTTTCAAGCCTTGATTCTTGATCCAAAAATGCTTCAAATGGAAAAACTTTGGTCATGAAAGTTGTAGATCTCATCTTTCCCTTTTCAAAAAGTACAAGAACATGATCAAACTCTTCTTGGATCAAAAGTTATGGTGTGACAAAGTTGGCAAAAAATCATTGATTTTCAAGTTATGCACCAAGTGTGAAAATTGCAAAATCATGTACCAAGGCAAATTGCAACTTCTAATTGGCATCAAACCATCACATAAACATCATGTAAGTCCTAAAATTCAGAATGGACTAGGCATTGCTCATGTTTCATGGCTTTTGGGACAAGATCTCTCCATGTGAACCAAGAAAGCCACAACTTGCAAAACTCATGATCACACTTCCTACAACTTGCACCCTTTGGATGCTGACTTTGGCTAGCCTTTCCCCTCACCCCTGCTGCGCAACCATGCCTTGTACTAGCCTAGATCATGAGCCATACTTCTCTTACACAAAAGGTGGACTTTGAGCAAAAGCAAACTTACCAATCACTATAGGCCAGGTCACATCATCTGACCTATAGGATTAAAATACAATATCCCTTGGCAAGAAAAATATAACAAGAGGCAAGGCTGAAACAAGAGATAACAACACATTCACAAAACACACCCTAGCTGCATTTTGCTTCGAATCTCTCTGCCTAGCCACCAAACATCAAAACCATTTTCACCAAGCATCTCACCATGATTCATTGAGAAGAAACCAGCCAAGAGCCAGGCCTGAAACCAACCACAAAACCACTTCACCATTTTCACCTCAGCCTGCATTTCTCTTCGAATCACCTTCCACAGCTTACAAACATCCAAACAAACTTTACAAAGCTTCTCCACTCACCATCTGGATCACAAAGAACCATTCACAATGGCCTGAAACTGCCTGAATCATCACTGCCATTTCCAACTGAGCTTGAGCAGAAGCTTGTCAAACTCCTCATCCAGCCAATATAAACTCCTCTAAAGCTTTCAAACATCATCAAGGGGTCCTAAGGAGTGGATTGCACAAGGAGAAAGGGCTAGAAAGTCATCAGGGTGAAAGCTTCGAATCTCAGGTAGTTCAAGAATTATTTTTCCAGAAATCGTTTTTCATGTTATAAACTTGTTCTCTATGCTTCACTGAGTATCCTGGTGCTTTTGGTTTTTGAAATGGTGTTGAAATGAGTATTTAATTAGCTTCTGAAACTCTGTGACCTAGAAATTTGTTTTGTTCGATTCATGAATTCCAGGAGGAATAAATTGGTTTTGAGTGAGGGTTATGAATCGTGAGTGATTGGGATTCATTTCCATGTTTTTAGGTTTTGTTTTTGTTATGTTTTGAGGGAGTTTGGAGATTTTCAGGTGGACTCCCCACCGGAGAAGACGACCGGAGGTCTTCTCCGGCCACCTGAAAATCATTAGGGTTTAATTATGTAATTAATGGCCATTTGAATGTTGAGCGTAGGATCAGTAGACTTGTTTGACTTGCCGCGCGAATAGATGGCCCAGATCAATCTGCTTAGCCCTAATCTCTTTCATTAGTTTTAATTAATTTTAATTAAGATAATTAAGTCAGAAGCCATCTGGACCCTTCATTCGCGCGCGTGGTCAACCCCTTTGAACCCAGAGCTCATCTCAGCCTTCCATTTGTTTGACTTCATTATTATTTCAATTTATTTTCATTTCTTTTTCATTTAACTTGCATAATTTATTAAAAATAGTAAAAAATGTGTAAAAATTATGAAACTTTTTCCCATAAGTTTTATTAATTTTTATGACCCAAAAATATTTTCATTTTATTTTTTATCATTAAAAAAGTATTTTTAGATACTTAAAAGATTATTTTTAATTGATTAATGGAAATTAATTTATTAAAAATACTTTTAAGTATCTAAAAATCACAAAAAAATTCATGAAATGTTCTAAGACATTTAGAAACATTGTCCAACCTTCAAACAAAATTTCTTTTTTGATCTTGATGCATCTTGAGAATTTTCCATTGAATTAAAATCATTTTTGTGCATTATTTTGATCATAAGTTCAAAAAATCATTTCTGCCTATCTAGGAAGAGTTGGACATTGATTCTTCTTGCATTGCATTGTGTTTAGCATGTAGTTTCTAGGATTAAATGGCCATGATTTGATCTTGCATTTTCAAATTGTTTGACATTTCTTTTGTTTAAGAGCCCTAAAAACCCTAATAACTTAGAAAAATCATAACTTGAGATTGGTTAAGAGTTGAGACCTCCCCTTTGGACTTTGGTTTAGTATAGGTTTAGGGTTTCTTTGGGTGGCATTTTCCATTTTTTATCTTAGGGTTTGCTTCTGATTTTGAGTTTTGTTTGATGTTTGATTCATAAACCCTAATTTGGGCTTTCATTTGCATCCATCTTGCATTCTCTTGCATAACATGACTTGCCATGCCATTCCATGCTTTCATTTGATTCATTTGACATCATAAGACATATAGGAAACATGTTTGATCATTGCATCATGTGTTTGCCATGTTGTGTGCCATGTATGCTTCATAACCTTTCATGTAAGTTCATGTTCCTTAACTTGCATCATTTGCACCCATGATCTTGTATGAACATCTCCATGCCTTGCCTCATGCTTGTAGCATCTCATAGCATCATTAGCATCATGTATATGCTTCTGGTTTTGTTTCTCATCATGTCATCTCACCTCATTTGGCATTGCATTGCATTTCTTTTCTAACATTTCAGGTGGTAAGTGAGGTTGAGAAGTGAATTTGCCTTCACTTCTCATAACTTTTCTTTTCATCTCTCTTGCATCCATTGCTGCATTTTTGTTTGTGTTTGAGATTGAGCTTGCTCATTCTTCTTCTTCTCACTTTCTTTCTTCAAGTGACTTGACTTCTTGAATGAAGCAAGTCACTTTGCTTCTCTTGATCCTGTTCATCTGCTTCCTGGTGGTTCCATTGAAGACTTCTCTTGAAAACCTCACAAACCTTAGGAACAACCAAGCATGACAATGATTAGGGTTTTGATTAGCTCCCCACTTAGTTTTTACCTTTGTGTCTCTTTTGAGTCTTCTCCTCTCATCTCATAATCAGGGACTAAACCCTAAAGGCTTTAAGGCTTTGTGATTAAGCTTATGCCTGCATCCTTCTCTTAGGATGGAGTGTATAACTTTAATCCTAAGTGTTAAACCCTTAATGTGTTTAAATCTCTTAATCAATTCACTTAATAATCATCAAGACATCACACTTGTAACTTGGGCCTTGCATTAGGGTTCTAATTCTTCCTTAATTGGTTAAGAAGGACTAACCCTAGTGTTAATGGACAAGTCCCCCTCAAGTTGTCTTACAAACCATAAAATTCACTTCTTCATCTTACCATTAAATAAAATCCACTTAATTAAAGGCTTGTTTTGTCATGAATTTAATCCCTAATCATGGATTAAGTTGAGGAGCTTTCCTCAGCTTAAACATTCTCATCTATTATCCTTCTATTAGGATGGTGTAATGAGTCTGTTTAATCCTTGATTATGGCTTAACCTCATTACTCAACACTAAACAAAAACACCAAAAACATCTAAATAATCACAAGTAGGTTAATGATCTTAATCCTACATCAAAGGTGATTAAGTGTGAGAATCTGACTTCACACTTAAGGTATTCTCATTACCCCTAATCAGAGGGAAGATGTGATGAGTTTACTAACCCGTTGGTTTAGGCTTAAGCTCATTAACTTATGACAAACTTTCAAAAGCAATAAAAGACTGAAAACACAAAAACAAACAATAATCGTCTCCTTCGGGATTCTTTTCTCATCTCATTCACTCATAAACGAGAACTTGCTTCTTCCGTCTAATGCAAGACAGTTTGCATCTGTGCCAGACAGATCACCCACTTGAGCATAGGCAAGTAAGCAATTCACAAGTCAATTCATCTCTCGGTCTCTTTGGGTCGAACTACGGTGTTCTGACTTCCTCATTGCACGAGAGGATACGTAGGCATAACTTAACAGTTATCGAACAAAAGTCTCTGTACATTCCCCCTCCTTCCTGTATCATTCTTTAAGCCTCATGGTCTTGAGCATTTTATTCCTTTTCTTACACTGACACTGTACATATCACACATCACTTTCTTTTACACTGACACTTGTACATTCTTTTCCAGTTATTTTATACACAGATTGCACTGACACTACCCCTTTAAAACACAAATCTTTTAAGCGTGGATCCCGTCGAGTACGACGGACAATCTGGGTGCTAATACCTTCCCAGGTTGTAACCAACCCCCTTTCTCAGTCTCTCTGGTTCGCAAACCGTCTTGTCCATCCTTTTTTAGGCCTATGCAGCATTGCCTTTCCTCCGGGATAAAAATGCCTAGCTGGCGACTCTATTCATCTCCAGTGAGTTCACGGCTGTGTGTTCTCATTGTCCCTCTCGCCGACCGTTCGCGTCTGTACCCTATCTGACCCGGTTTCATTTAGTGGGAGCGACAGGATGCTCATAACGCCATTAGCCTATACCTTCGTCTTAATTCGAATACCATAGCCGGATAAATCACCTTTAAATAGATAATTCAAATTGTGAGAAAGTGCTTTGATCCCATGCCTTCGAAGCTCAATGCAAATGCGAGATTGCGACTGTCATGACCTAATGGAATATGCAGATGAAATGCAAAGCGGTAAGCCATTTAGGGTAAAAAGAATGAGGGCAAATTTTGAGGTATTACAAGTACCTATGATGTGATGATCTCACGGACGAGGGACAAGTTCCCAAACGTCATTTCTTTTAAATTGATTTAGCTCTTCTTGCATGGCCATTAGCCAAAATTCATCAACCAAGGCCCCTTTAGCATTTTTAGGTTCCACTTGTGATACAAAAGCGAAGTGAGAACAAAATTACTTATCTTAGAACGAGTCAACACTCCCTTTGAAATGTCTCCCAATATATTGTCTATGGGGTGGTCTTTAGAGGATTTCCAAGCTGGTGGAAGATCCTTCACTTCGGATGTTCCTTCCTCTTTATCTTTTTCAATACATGTATCTTCCTCCTTCTCAATAGCAACCGCTTCGGATTGATCAATTTCTGAACCAGCTTCTTTGAGTATGTCTTGTGTAGATACACCTGCGTCATTAAAAGAGATACCTTTTCCGACAATTTTTGGGTAAGACTCATCAAAAGAAACATGGACATATTCTTCGACAGAAAGTAAACGCCTATTATACACTCTATATGCTTTGCTTGATTGAGAGTAACCAAGAAAAATACCTTCATCAGCTTTGGCATCAAACTTCCCAAGATTTTCCTTACCGTTATTCAAAACAAAACATTTACAACCGAACACATGAAGATGAGACAAGTTGGGCTTTCTACCTTTTAAATTTTCATAAGGAGTTTTATTCAAAATAGGACGAATTAGAATCCTATTGAGAACATAACAAGCCGTACTAATTGCATCGGCCCAAAAGTATTTTGGTAATCCACCCTCATTGAGCATTGTTCTTGCCAATTCCTCTAATACTCGATTTTTGCGTTCCACAACACCGTTTTGTTGTGGAGTTCGAGGAGCTGAAAAGTTATGCTCAATGCCATACTTGTCACAAAACTTATCAAAGAGGTGGTTTTGAAATTCACCTCCATGATCGCTTCGGATTGTAACTATTTTAGAATTCATTTTATTTTGGGACAGCTTTGCAAAACTTTTGAAAGCAGAAAAAGTTTCATCTTTGCTATGAAGAAATATAGTCCAAGTGAATCTAGAGTAGTCATCTACTATTACAAAACCGTAATAGTTTCCACCTAAGCTCTTTGTCTTAGATGGTCCAAAGAGATCCATATGGAGAAGCTCAAGGGGTCTTGAAGTTGAAATTACATTTTTAGATTTAAAAGAGACCCTTGTTTGTTTTCCCATTTGGCAAGCATCACATAGGTGGTCTTTTGAAAACTTTATTTTTGGAAGACCTACCACTAGATCCTTGGATACAACCTTGTTAAGAAAATCGAAATTAACATGCGCTAAGCGTCTATGCCATAGCCATGAATCATCATTTAAGGCTACTAGACATTTAGTGCTTGTTAAGGATACACTCAAAAGATCAAGCATATATATATATATATATATATATATATATATATATATATATATATTGTTTACTTTTACACCCTTAAACACAACATTTTGTTCGGTATGTTCAATTTTGCAACATGTTTTTGTGAAAGAAACTTTATAACCTTTATCGCATATTTGACTTATACTTAACAAATTGCGTTTAAGTCCCTCTACAAGATGTACATCAGAAATAGTAGTGGTAGGGGGATTACCTACACTACCTTTACCAAGTATTGCTCCTTTGTTATTGTCTCCATAAGTAACATACCCCTTTTTCTTTGCTTTGAAGTCAATAAAAAGCGATATGTCACCCGTCATGTGCCTTGAACATCCGCTGTCCAAAAACCATCTTCTTTCCATGGATGCAAGACACTCATCCTACAATATCAAAAGAGAGAGGTAGGTACCCAATTTTTATTGGGTCCAAGTGGGTAAGTGATAACATGGTTGCCTTTAGGCTTCCATTTATAAATGCCTTTAGGAACAAGAAATCTTTTAAACTTGCATTTCTCAATGGTATGGCCAGCATGACAATAATAGTGACAAACACTACGATAATGATGATGTTTACTATTGGTCTTTAAATCCTTTGGAACAAAAGAATATTTTGCATATGGAGGATTTAATGACTTTTTGAACAATCTAGTATCAACGACATAAGTAATCTTAGGTTGCAAGGCTTTTTCCAATTTGGCTTTAAGAGAGATGACCTCTTGTTGCCAAATGTGGCACCTTTCACAATGCCTAATTTTACTACAACCATCAATATCAATAGCTTTTGAATTTTCTGCAATACTAGCTTTCAAGCATTCTAAATCTTTTTCAGCATATTGTACTTTACCTTCCAAGTATGAAAAAATTCTTTTATCGGAAGCTAACCTTTTAAATGCTTCTTTAGCTTCATTATGCAGTTTTTCAAAAGCTACTTTCAATTCAGAAAAAGACATGGAAGAGAAGTTGTTATAATAAGCTTGTTTTACCTTTTTATCATCACTTTTCTTCTTGTGGTGGGACTGATTTTTGGTGTGAGCCATAAGACACAAATTTGTGGTTTCATCGCTATCACTTGTGCATTGTGTACTTGATGAATCATTATCACTCTCCCAAGCAATGTAAGCTCTTCTTTGCTTATTATTATACCTTCTTGGAGGAGCTTTTCCTTTATCCTTTTTCTTTAAAGGGCAATCCGTTTTATAATGGCCGGACTTGCCACAATTAAAGCAAGACCCTCTTTCTCTATTCTTCTTAACCTCTTCCTGTTTTGAATCCATAGATTGTCTTCTAAAGTTTATGAGATTTTTGTCGGAATGCTTGATTCCATTCTTTCGAATGAATCTATTATATCTCCTAACAAAAAGTCCCATTTCTTCGTCACCGGAGTCATCGTCACTACTTGACTCATTGTTGCTTAGCTCTTTTTGTGAGGACTTTGAGTTTGAATCCATAAGAGCTGTAGGCCTCTTCTCACCCTCTTTGTCTTTATTCTTCTCTTTTCCCTTTTTACTTTTGTTTTCAAACTTTTCTAGACTTTCTAGTTCTTGCTGATGTTCCTCCAGCTTTCCAAACAAAGTAGTCATTGTGAGTGTCGTTAGATCATTGGCTTCCTTGATAGCTGTCACTTTAGGTTGCCATTCCCTGCTAAGACATCTCAGAATTTTATTAGTAGCAATATCATTGGAAACAGGTTTTCCAAGTGCATTCAAACGATTAATAAGATGAACAAATCTCTTTTGCATGTCGGGAATTGATTCTCCTTGTTTCATGCGAAAGAGTTCGAACTCTTGATTAAGTGTGTTAATGCGGGACTGTTTTACTTCAGTTGTGCCTTCATGAGCAATTTCTAAAGCATCCCACATTTCTTCAGCTGTCGAGCAATGGGAAACTCGATAATACTCATCTGCACTAAGTGCTGAAATTAGCATATTTCGAGCTCTCCAATCACTTGACCACTTTTTCTCATCTTTTTCATCCCAATCGTCTTCTGGTTTAGGTACTATGGCACCTGCCTCATTCATCATGGTAATTTGAAAAGGACCATTTTGAATTGCAGCCCATACGCGCCTATCAACAGAATTTATATGTACTCGCATGCAGTCTTTCCAATAGCCATAATTTTCACTGTTGAAAACAGGAGCTCTATTGTACGCCCCCTTTGGTTCAGAATCCATAACGTTACAGGCAGCCACAAAGCACCAGCGAACCAGTGCTCTGATACCACTTGTTAGACGCTATGGCGAGTGATCTAGAGGGGGGGTGAATGGATCACCTCCTTGTTTTCAAGGATTTAATACGTTTTTCAGAGTTTTCAAAGAATTACGGAAACGAAGGTCCTGAATAAACAAGCGTCTATTCTGAACCGGCCACTAGAAGACCAAACAAGCGATAACGTGCTGGATTTTACGATTGCGATGATAAAGGATTAAACACACAATATGTAAAACAGTTGAATGCACCTATCACTAAAGCTATTTCCAATGAATCGAAAAACAAATTAAAACGAAAGTAGAGATAGAGAGGAGAAACAATACGCCGAGATTTGGTAAGGAAGTTCCCCACGTTCGTCCTCGCGCGTGGGTACGTCTCCCTCTCAATTTCAAATCGAAATTGAGAATTCTTATATCAAAGTTGCTGAATCCGTTGATTACAAGGTTCGAATACAAATACCAGAATTCTAAACTCCTAGAATTTCCTATTGTATCAACCTCCACTTGATTTGAGCCCAATCAAGATTTCCTGCAAGTTATACAATCAATTCACCGTTTCCACGTCCTATTTGCGAAATCCACCGATTTCCAAAACCCTCGCTGCGGCTGAATCTGACTTGTAAACGTGACTCACAAAACCCTCAAGAACACGCCCGTTCTTGAAGGAAAACCCAGCTGGTTTTTCCTTGAAACCTTCTATCAATCTTCAACTCAGCTGGATCTCCGATCGTACCACTGAACGTTATCTCGAAAGCCTTCAATTCACAGGACAGCAAACACTTCCTTGTTGATGTTCTTGAATTAAGATCTTTGAGAAGATGATGAAGATGTATTTGATTCTAGGTTTCAAACTTGCTCAACATTGAAGTTCCAACACTCCAAAAACCCTATCTTGATGTGTTCTTCAATGCTTAATCACTGCAAAATTCGTCTCTGATTTTTTTGTGATCTGTAATCTGTGTATTGGTTAAATGAAACAAAAGCACATATATGTATGCAGAATCTGTTAGACAAATAACAGAAGAATGAATCGATTCAAGCTTGGATGAATCGATACATACTGATCAATTTTAAGAAAACAGAATTATTTAAACAGCATGAATCGATACATCATAAGATGAATCGATTCATTTTGCGAAATCCAGAAACCTTCAAGCAGCATGAATCGATTCAAGCTAGAATGAATCGATTCATTATGCGTGATTTTCCAAAAGTTCATAAACATTGAGAAACAAAAGAACCAAAATAAAAACAAGCATATTTCTTAATATGAAACAAACACAAACACTTAAAATTTATAATCAATCAAAACTAAGGTTGCTCACAATACATTGACTTGGAAGTAAATGACTGGAAAGTAGATTGCTTGAATGTAAATGAAAACATAAACTTGAACAAGGAATGAATGATAAATTTAATCTTATAACTGAAAATTGAATGGTGTTTACACGTACATTTTTCAGATAATTCTCCTTTCTTTTACACACGAGTATTAGAGTAATCTTCACAGAAATATTGTACAGAATTTCACACACTTTTACACAAAGCAAACTATCCTATTTATATACAAATAAAATAATTGTCAAATAACGGTCAAATCCTAAGACTTCGCCACTTGGCATTTTGCATGTTACTAATCCCTAAGAATCTTCCACGTATCTGCTATCCGACGAAAAACCGTTATTCATAGAAATTGTCTTTTAAACCGACGAAACGATGCATCTCATTGCCATGTTGAATTCATTTGAAATTCAAATAGTCCCCACGTCTTCCTTGTCGAATCCTTGTCTTCATATCTCTTGTCAAAAATACAAGAGGATTTTCTAGTAGTGATGTGAAGAACTTCCTGAAGGGCAACAAGTCCATATTTTCGACATACAATTGTTTGTCCTATCATGAACCAAATCACCACAAACCTTCTCAAGATTCTGTACATGTTTGGAAGAAAGAGTTATCCAATATTCTGGACATGTTTGGAAGAAAGAGTGATCCAGGAATCTGTCGAAAACCTTCAAAGCCACACACATCACCCATTTAAAGTATAATAAAATGAGAAATGCTGAGAAACTGCCATGTCAGACAATGATGATGTGTAAGGGATAAATCTTGACAAATCCATCAGCTGCTAGGGCTTTCTCATGGTGTCGAAATTATATGTATACAAATTGCCCCCCAACAAAGGTATTTCGACTGTTGTCTAGAGAAAGCATCTTTGATGCCGAAACCTTTATTTCGACTCCATCTCTTGCATTAAATGCACTGATCTTTGAGATCTAGCTTTTATCTTGCATTAAATGCGTTGATTCCCAAAAATCTCACTTTTTGTCAAATCATAAAAAGCAATCATCAGATTCTTCAACCCTTCACATCCAGCCCACGTTCTTGGACATGATCCCCATAACTCTACAAACCTAGGTCTGCCATACTCTTTCAAACTTCCACTATCTCTCCCACGTCCAGTAACGTGTCGACACGTGCCATAGCCGTTTGAAAAACTCAAACGTTTTCTTCCCACCTTCTAATATAAATACCCCTTTTATCTCTTCTGGAAAACTTTTGCTTCCATAACTTACATCTCTCAACTCTCTTACTTCTCACAAACCTAGACTCTTCTTCTTGTTCAAACTTCTTCCATCATCAACAATGGAAACTTAAAGCAAAAAACAAGACAAGAACACATCAGCTCTCCCCTGCGCATACAAGATTCTTGGGCCAAAGATTGTGGGGAACCAACAATACGTCCCACAACCACCAAATGAGAGAGAAAAGGCCAACATTTACTATTCTCAGGTACTCATTCCTATTTCAATATCTGGTAAATGTCATGCCATGTTAGGCCCTCTTTCTAACCCTAATACTAACCAAACTCGTCTTAAAGAGTTTTTTCCCACGTATTATCGTACACAACCCATAGGTGCAGGCAAAACACCCAAACCTAGTGACAAATCAATAGAAACTGCTGAACAAAACCCTGAAAAGGCTGCCATAAACTTAACCTATTTGAATCAGCATAGGATTTTTAGAAGCTGTCCCTGGTCGAAAGACTCTTCTGAATATGTAAATTGGGTATACAGGGTCGAAAAAGCCAAGGGTAAGATTTGGAAGAAAATTGGTATTTATGACTTGATCCAATTGTCGAGAGAAGGCCCTAACTAATGTACCAACATGATACTTGCTTCCCTCTATTTTTGGGATAACACCTACAATACCTTTCATCTTCCTTGTGGGATGATAATCCCTACCCTCTTCGACATGGCTGCTATAGTAGGTCTTAGTCCATCAGGGGCAGTCTTCGATCCAACTATATTGGATGACAATACTATAGGTTTTGAGACTAGCTTCACCTCATACTCCCACTTTATTTCTCGCTACCACGTCAAAGACTCTACTGAGGTATCAGACGTAGAACACATGGCTTTCCTCACCCTTTGGTTGTCGAAATTTGTGTTCTGCACGAGGTCCCTTCAAATGGTGAAGAAGTACATCCCCCTAGAAAATCAACTTTATGCTGGCAAGAACTTGCGTCTTAGTGAATTAATTCTAGCCAACCTCTATGAGTCCCTTAGTGAGAGTGTCGAATCTCTCAAGCAAATTAAAGACAAGGGAAACCTGAGTTTGGCAGGCCCTTTTTGGCTTCTTCAACTATGGCTCAATGCCACTTTCAAATCTGGTCTCCCTAACAAAGGCCTGGTGGACGAAGAATATGTCAGGGATAGGCACGTCGAATGGGCAAGATTGGCGCAGCTGACTCCTTCTGAAGAAGGATTGGGTCTTCGATGATCTTTCATGAACTACATGAATATGTTCACTAAGAGCTATTACTTCAAGGAAAGCATGGAACCTTTCGCCAAAAGGACTGTCAGACCCAAGTGGTTCACAAGACAACTCCTTGTAGAACACCAAAACGAAGAGGACAATTTTCTAGCCATCTGGAAATTGTTCCTTACACCCAGGTTCTTACCCTCTTATCCCACCATGTCCAACTCAAAGGTGGACCTGATAGTTTATTAGCCAAATCTAGTGGCTCGACAATTTGGTCTGATACAACTGAAGCCAAGGTCCCTCTATCGCAAAAAGGGATCCATCATCTTCTACAACTCAACCTCTACCAAGTCGAAGAGTCTGGAGCTTTCAGAAAAGCTACAAGACGCTGCTTTGGAAATCTAGCAAGTGGTCTTTCGACCAATGTTCCTCTGCACTCAGGAGTTCGACGTTTGGTGGAAAGAATATTATCTCGTCAAGTTTTATGACGCATCTGACTTCCAAACTCTTCTGACCAATGCCTTTGCTTTCGTGCTGGATCGAACCAAGAAAGGTACTCAACAACATATTAAAGAAGTTCAAAAATTTCAAAAATATTTTGAAACAATTTATAGGCCATATGATCTTAGGCGAACCAGCTATGACTGAAGCATAAATTTACAGAAAAATTAAAGAAGTTGGTATTACCCTCATACATCCCCAAAGAGGCGTGTTATACCTTTGTGTATACTAGTTATCCACCAAAGTTTCCACCTCTACCAACTGCTAGTTTTGGTGTGGCTCTAAGCCCACCTTTTCCAGATTGGTTTGTATGTGGCTCCAACTTAAAATTGCTTCAAGAGTCACGAAAAAAGCTTGTTGAGCGTGTAGTTCCAACCAAATATCATCTGGATGATTACCCAGGGCACCTTCATATTGGAATAGAACACGTTCGCGTGGAATCTACCATTCTTGAAGATGCAACAAAGATTTCGACTTCACTTTTGTATTCAATATCTATGTTTTAGTCTCTTCTTTTTTCTATCTTCTCTCTCTTTTCAGCTGCTAAGATTACTGGTAAGAAGAGTGTTGTCGAAGACAAACCTGTCAAGACCACTAAAAAATCCACATCCACCAAAAAGGTTCTTTCCTATCCTTTTGCAAAGATAATATCTCAGTTATGCAATTATTTCGTTTACTGAATTTTCATTGATTTTTAGATGAGTCGAAAGCCACCTACTCCCCAAAGGAGAAAACTAGAGGAAGTGAAGGTGCCTTCTGAGGATTCAGGTGACGAATCTCCAGACGCAACACCCTTGAAGAGGAAGTAGTCTACAAAAATAAAGACGATTGCCTCCCAAAGATCATTGGTGACGTCTGTCGCTCCCGGGATTTTCATCCTAGTACAAACGCGAAAGTGGCGCGGAAAAGTTAGAGTCGCCAGCCAGACATTTTTATCCCGAAGGAATGGGAAAGGTAATGTTGCACAAACCTAAGGAAGAAGGAAAAAGACGAGGCCTTGCGAACCAAAGATCTGGGTCCGGAAGTCGGTTACGAATTAGGAAGGTATTAACACCCCAATCCGTCCGCCGTACCCGACGGGATCCACGCTTATAAGTCTATTTTCAGAGGGTGAGAAATAATATGCTGTTTGAATGAAAGGATGACTATCTGGAATGAAATGAAAATGAGAAATTGAAAAATGGGAATAAAGGGGGAAAACGTACGGAAAAAGAAAGATTGTGCTCGAATGGGCCCTACCCCACTGCCTACGTACCTCATCGAGATAAATGAGGATCAGAGACGCTGTAGTTCGTCTAACTAAGGCTGAAACTTGTTTGTGTTTTTTAGGATGACGTTGTCATAGCTCTATCTCAGGTGTTACCGGCTCTGACTTGAGGGTGTTTACCGTATTGCTGTTTGAACTGTCGAGACAAGTCATGTTCGTCCGCAAAGAGTATGAGATGAGATGAGAAGACGTGACTTCTTGGTTTGTTGTCTTTTATATGAAATGTTTTGAATTTGTGTTTATTGTATGTACAACACTAAAAACTATGACACATGAGTGAATACTTTCCAAGATCGCCCCCAATGGAACGTTTGTAAAGCATCCTAGAAGAGTGAAGGAGACCTCCACTAATCATTTCCCGTATAGCTTAAGGCTCGTGGCGCATTGTACACTTTTTTCCTTTATTAAGTGTTTTTTGATTTTCTTAAAGATGAGAAGTGAGACTCAAGTTGTCAAAGGAAAACTTCTAAGGGAAACTAGACTTACCCTAAATCAATTGAGTTTAATGGTGACCTATGGTTAGTGAGGTTTGAAAGATTTAAATCTACCTAAGAGATATTAAACTAAAGATACAAGTACAAAAGTTAATGGTGAACAATATGGTCCTCCTAAGTTATGGTGGGTAAAAACGTGTATGAAACGTAAATGGGATGAAACAATGGATCAGGTGGGTCGGTTGCGTGGTGCTGAGACGCACGACTTATGGTGTGCAACATACAAGGCTTGCTTTTGGGTGTGATGGAGTGGAACGATGGTAATCGAGGAATCCTAAATTCACATGCAACCTTATTCATTTATTTGAAAATTTACTCGACGTTGGATCGAGTCTTTATTTTATTTTTGAGATTTTGGTTTTCTATTGATTCGTTTTATCTTTTCTATCCTAATTATAGAAAATATACAAGCATACAAGTATTACATCACAAAGTACAAATCACAGTCGAGGCATAAAAATATCCAAGTCCATAAGCAAATCCTCGAAAAATACCTTGCACAAAAAGAAAATAGTTAGTAAATGACATGAACATGAATATGCATAATATGATGGAAATGAATTAAAATGACAAAAATAGCAAAAGTCATGGAAAAAATGTGAAATTAATTCCCTAGGGTCTCTAACCTGATTATAACATTGTGTTAAAAAATCTCTTAAAAATTCTAAGTATAACTATGTCAAATTGCCACCTAAATCTATCTAAGGTTCAATCACAAATTTATACAAATCACACTACCAAAACAGTGGATAAAATGCCCTAAAAAATATGCCAAAAATATTCTAGGTACTTCTATTTGTCCTCTAACCAAAGCAAGAAGAATGGATCAAAAATGTTACAGGAAGTGGTAGAAATAAAATGTACAAATTTATGTGTTCATGAAGAAATCAATAGAAATCAATTAAAATGAAAAATCGAATTTAAATTGAAAAATGCAAAAATTCAGAAAGTAAAAATGTGGAATGTTTCTAAATTGAATTAATATTCTATCCAAATATTTGTGGAATTTTATTATTAATTTTACTATTTTTTAAAGAATTAAAGGAAAACTATATAGAAATAGAAATTAAAAGAGAAGAGAACTTGGAGGGGGTGAGAAAAGAAGATATTATTAGTTGAAAACTGATTGGGCTTGCACATGGGGGTGCGGGTAGCAATTATTTTAGGCCCATGAGGAGCCTGGGCTGAGGGTGTATGGTGCCTATAGTGGGGAGGATGCATACGATTTCTTTATGGAGGTCCAACCGGACGGTGACACGTGTCACTGCCGGAGTGGACCGAAATCCCAAATCTTATCCCTTCCCTATCTTGAGCGGTGGAAATTAAATGAGTGAATTAGTGGCTTTTAATTTTGGTTAAACACTGCATTAAACATCTTTATGAACTTTGCTTAATTTCCAAAACTAATTAAAACACAAGTAATTACGAAATAAAATAAGAACTTAAACACTCAACCTTCAGAACACACCCTTCTCTCTTTCGAAACGTCAAAATGCCTCCTTCACCAAAACCCTAAAACAGCCGCCGGAGAAGACGGTTTTTGCGGTGCAAACCGCCGTCGAATCCGCTGAAACCACCTCAAAAACCCCATACCTCCTTCACTAACCATCCTTCTTTTCTTCTCCTCTCTTAAAATTTGCGGTTGGTTTCCTTTATAACTCCAACAAAATGCCGGATCAGAGTTTCTTTTAAAGAACATGAACTCAAGAAAAAAAAATCAACATTTTCGTACCTACAACCAAGGTCGTGCGAGCAACGGTGCACCAATCCCTAGCGGCTTCGGGTGATCCTTGTTGACGTGAGTTCTACGAGCTCTCTGATGGTGAACGTTGATGATGATGTCGGTGAACGTGAAGGAGATAGTGCGAAGAAATCAATGACGTTCGAAGGATAACTTTGCAAAGAAGATGATGTGACTGACGGTGATTCCGCGAAGAACTCAGGTATGACTTCTCGATCTCCCTCCTATTTCCTCCTTCTGTAATTCTGAATTTCCTTCCCTTAAAATGATCTTGACACTCTTGTGGTGATGTTCTTGAAGGTGGTGTTATTTGATGAAAAATTGAAGAACACTGTGTCTGGGAAAATTCGGATTAGGAGCAGAACAACCGAAGCTTTCTTTGTTGAGTTGTCGAAGGCTTGAATGATCAATGATGATTGATGAAGACGAAAGTTGGGATCTTGAAGGTGATGAAGGTGTGCGAGTGTGTTCGTGTGTTTCACAATATGTTTCTCTTTGATTCTTTATGCGATTCGTAATTGTAGCTTTCTTGTTTGATGTTTATTCAGTTAGCTTCTCCTTGCTGATTTGGCTAACCCTTTCCTTGTGATTGATTCGATTGTTGCAGATTGATGAATACATAGAAAGTGATGAAGAATGAGATTGAGCGAATTTGGCATGGATGAAGAAGAATGGTGCTTAAAGTTTGGTGAATTACAAGTGATGAATGTTGATGTGATGAAGGCGGAACTGAAAAAATCAGAGAGAGTGAGGTGAGTGAAGAAGAAGATTGAAGAAGAAGATTGAAGAAGGTGGTTGAAGAGATTGATGAATGAGATGGAGAGGGAAGATTCAAGGATGCAGAATGGTGAAGATGGGAATTTAAGATGTGGAGAAGATGATGAAGAATAAGATTGAAGAACGGTTGAATGATGAATCCAGGGGGGAAAATGGTGAAGGGACCCTGAAGAATGCAATGATGGTGATTCTTATAGATGAAGATTCAAGGATCCCGTGGTAAAAAAAATTCTGAATTCAGTTAGAGCTGTTAATTAGCATTCTGTTAGAAGTTTGAGATTCGGTTAGGGATTTGTGATTCCCTGTTATAAGTTCCATGGTGAACTCACAGCTGTAATAGACATCCATTATCAATTTTCTTTACTTCTGATTTTTTTCTGCCATCTGCTATGTATTATTTTCATACATTTTCATTGTTTATATATTTTGTGGAGCTCTCTGTGTAATTTGATCATTGCAATTAATTTCCTCTGAGTTTTCTTCCTTGTCTTCTTTTCCGTTCTTCAACTCTGATGTAGTTGTACCATAAGTTATCAATTGAAGAAATTTGCTTTGAAAATATTTCTGGTATACTGAACTTTTCCATATCAGTTTTCTGTTGCGATCTTGAATTGGGAATTTTTTTCGGTTTATGCATTCATTCTGCTTCTTTGAAGAACGCGTCACAAATCTCGCCTTGCCAATGCCACGCAAATTAAGCCACAAGGAAAGTTGTAATAAATATCAGAGCTTTAAGTATTTGGATGAAAACCACAAAAATATGCAAATGTGTCGCGTTACCAAACCAGAGACTTGATACAAAAAATGCACTTATTGGTATCACACAAGTTAATGGGTTTTTATCATTAGTAAGAAGCAATATGGCTTACAGATAATGTGATTGAAAATGGTCCCTAGAAATGTATGATCTTGGATAAAACAGCCTAGATATTGATTAAATCTAAAATGGACAAATAAAAAACAAATTGGGTAAAAAAAAGATAGAATTTATTTGGACTAACAAAAAGAAAGGACAATGGACATAAAAGAGAACATTGAATCAAAATGTTTGATTTTTAAACCATGGATATGAATTTAGCTATTCGAATTGAATACGAATCCGGTATTGGCTTACGAATTATATTTGAAAGTGGATAGAAAAGAAAATTTATAAATGGTTATGGACATGGGTTAAGGAAATGGATAGCAAAAGATGACGTCTTATTTGTCTTGAAAACTTGAACCTACAGCAAACCACATGAACACTTCCAGCTTCGCTTGAATCTATAAACCCAAGCCAGATTCTTTAAGATCCTTGTCTTCAATGCCACACTCTAATTCGCATCGAACTTTCACGATAACTAACAAAAATCACATAATGATGGAATTCAATGAGTGACAAGATGCCCTATGGCCATACTTCATTAAGAAACTCTTGATGGCCAAATGGTCAGGGAAATAAGCCCTAATAAAATATTGATGGTGATTATCGAAGAATAATACCCTTGATCGTTGTTGAGGCTAAATCTTGAGAATCCTCCTGATAAAAATACACACCGGAAACAAATCATAACTCCTGATCTTTGTTTTTTCATCGAACCATGCTTGCCAAAGAGATAAATCACAAGGCACTGCAAAAACCATGATTCTTCAAGCTTCTGACCCAAGTGGCAAGCCTATGCATAACGACTACATGACATTTTATGGATGACCTAATGGAAGACGCATGTGAATACGAAGCGTAAGCCACCTAGATGATAATAAACATGAGGGCAAATTTTGGGGTGTTACAACGTCGAGGAAGACTCCCCCTACAAGCCCAGTAAAAAAGCTTGCATAAGATGCAGAGAGTGGAAATTCTAGCTTCCACACCATAATCCCTCAGGTAATTCACCTTCGATAAATTATTATTTTGACCTCTGTACACTCTTCGTTTTTTATTTAAACGTTTATTTTGTTTCAAGTTCAAATCCCTACTGAGGAGCATCCCATCAATCTGTTAGACTCTCCTCTTGGTGGGATCGAAAAAGCCCAAGAAGAAAATACACCCAAAAGTGGTAGGCTGGAACCCCAAACTGAGGCTGAGTTCGACGTCAACATGGAGGAAGGCTCTACAGACAATTCTCCTGATCAGCCAAAGTCTAGTGCCAACAAAGAAAGTCCCCCTAAAGACCACAAAGGCAAAAAGGCTGATGTTGAGCCCAACGTCCATAATGAGGAAGAGCAACGAAATCCCCAAGATGCTGGCAAAGAAAATCCTAATGCCAAGAGCACAACAGGAAAAGGTCAGTCGAAAGGGGAGGCTGGGCCTAGAGCTAACATCCATTTTAATCCAATACCAATCAACCCTCCATCTTCTGGTTCGACTGTCTTCTCATGTGAGGAGCTTGAAAACCTGAAGACAAGGAAACCCTTGGAATACTTGAGGGACATGCTCAACAATCGCTATAACTTTCAAGATTCTTCTGGCAGTTCGACTAACTCTGGGGCCACCTCTAAGGTCAAGACTCTCAGTTCTATTATGGCTGAAGTTAAAGCCAAAGTGCTTGGTGTCGATTTATTCCAAATTTTGGAGGAAGATCCCAGCCAGCAATCTGAACTGAAAGCACTGCTTAAACAAGTCAATGTCTTGGAGGCCAGTGCTGGTCATGGATATCGCGCAGATAATTGATGTGGTAGCTGGGGATCTTGGTCGTCGAAAGGAATTCATCCAGATGATCTCTAACAAGAGAGAGACCCAAGCTGCTGAGTGGGATGCTGTGGCAACTTCAACTGAGAAGGTTTCAGAATTGTCGAAACTTTCTGATGCTTATTCACAAGAAGTAGCTGAATGTGATAGAAACATCCAAAGCTTCAAGGAACAAATAGCCCAGCTTGAAGCCAAGATTTCTCAGGAGCAGAAGCATAAGGCGGATCTTCAACAACCTAAGAAGGACGAAGTCGAAGAGGAGATCAAGGTAGGGCTTCATCACGCAGACAGAGCTCAACAATTGGGCAAAGAGATCGATGCGATGTCTTATAGCAAAAGTCTGTGTGATTATCGAATCTTAGTTCATAAAAGGAAGTTCATAGAGCTCAAGGAGTCTTTTCTTTAGAACCAAACTTTGTAATAGAAAAATAGGTTTATGTATTTTCTTTTCGTTTAGCAGCCCAAGAAGGCCCCCTCTTGTAATGATTTCAGCGCTTATTTGGCAAAATAATTAATGCAATTATTCTACGTTTATTTTTACCTCTTGTAGAATTGGTTTGTATTTTTTCAAGTATTTGCCATTTATTTTTAATATTCTTTCGTCTTTGCCTATTTCTTCGACTTCATAAGCACCATTCGAAAAAACACTTAAATTTTTAAAAGGCCCTTCTGTTGGTGTAAGCCCTAGAGGCCAATACTTTTTGGTACTTGTATCGGATTATTCGTTTAATAATAAAAGGCATTTCTTTATTATGTTTGTCTTTCAGAATAATAAAGTCCCTAGAATAGTTAGTCTGTTTAATGAAATGTTAAGTGTGACTTAATCATGAGATCCCATTAAACATAAAGACATTATTCTTAAAATATCCGTAGTCAAGCTTTATTGCAAAGTGGGATAACATTAAAGCATTGAGACTATTATGAAGATAGACTGATGATCACATCTCATGGATCATGGATAAAGAGTTATCAAGTCTTGACATAGGTATAAATATTAGGAGTAATATTTATACCGGATTGACCCGCTATGAGAATACTACATAGTATGTTATGCAAAGTGTCATAAGTTATTCTCATGGTGATAATGGTGTATTACCACCCTTCGACCTGAAACCACTATGGACCCTAGATGTAGAGTCGGGTGCTTTATTGCTGATCAAACATTATCCGTAATTGGATGATCATAAAGACAGTTGATGGGCACTCCACGAAGCATGCTGAGGGACATGAGTGTCCTAGATGGAATTTGCCAATCCTGCATAACAGGAGAAATGTCTAAGGGCCCAATATTGAACTGGACAAGGATGACACAGTGTATGCCTTGTGTTCAATATAGACATAGGGGCAAAAGGGTAATTGTACAAACATATATTATCACGAAAAAGGTTTTGTCAGATCACATGACATTTTCGTGACTTGGGTAGCAGTGATGTGTTGCTAGATACCGCTCACTGTTTATTATGTTAAATATATAATTTAATATAATTACCAACGTTACGAAATCCTACAGGGTCACACACATAAGGACAGTTTGATGAGAGATAGAGAAATCAAAGGAACACCGTAAGGTACGGTGCACTTAAGTGAAAAATAGAAATTCGGATAATATAATAATAATTATTGTTATTTTATAATGGTTATAAAATAATAATAAAATAAATATATTTATTATAATAATAGTTATTATAATAATATATAATATTATTATGGATCATGTGAATTGGGCTTTTAGCCCGCAGCCCACAAGAGAGTCTATAAAAGGAACCCTTGTGATGAAGCTTTCACTTGATGCAATTTCGTTTTTGATTCTCACTCAAATAATTCCGTTCGTAAGCAGCTAGCACTGTGACCGGAAGCTGTTCGTGTGGACTGAGTAGAGGCGTTGCACTTCATCAACGCTTGTGATCGCTGCATCAAAGATCTGAATCGCCACAAAGAGGTAACGATTCTATCACTGACCATGCTCATTCGTAAGGATCACTAAAGGAAAATTTTTGTTTTCCGCTGCGTTTAGATCGCAATTTTCCTTCACCTTCCTACTTGGGGGACCATTTTCCCATTAATTTGTCTTTTCGATCCATTAGAAGTATTACCTTCCAAACTAAATCGCCCACACAAAGGACTTTAAACTTTACTTTTTTATTGTAAGACTTCTCGACTCTTTCTTTCTGTCTCCTTATCAAGTCTAATGCGCGTAGCCTTTCTTCGTCTAAGTCCACTAATTCGTCCATCATCATGCTCCAATATATTTCTGAAGGAATCTCATGATGTCTTTGAACACGTATGGACTGCAAATACATTTCGACTGGAAATACTGCATCATGTCCATATGTCAATTTAAATGGAGTGGAGTTAGTGGCCTCTTTGGGTGACGTTCGACAAGCCCATAAAATCTGATCCAAGGTTTTATGCCAATTTCTAGGCTTTTTACCTACATGCTTTTTGATCAAATTTATTATCACTTTGTTTGCTGCTTCGACTTGTCCATTTTCCTGGGCATAATAGGGTGTAGTAGTTAATAACTTAAACCCTATTTCTTTTGCAAAAGCTTGCATGATTCTACCAGTAAACACAGACCCTTGATTAGTGGTTATTGTTTATAGTATTCCAAATCTATAAATTATATATTTTTGGATAAATTCTATGAATGCCTCTTGATCCACATTCACCAATGGTATGGCTTCAATCCATTTAGTAAAGTAATCAACTCCTACTAAGATGTATTTTTTCCTTTCGACGATGCTGGTCAAATCTCTCCAATTAAATCCAAAGCCCAACCTCTAAATGGCCAAGGTTTTATGATCGAATGCAATTCACACATAGGGACATGTGGTATACCTGCTGTTGCACCCCAAAATTTGCCCTCACAAGACAAGACTTTGTGTACTAAGAGGTTCACAAGGTTCACAAGACAAGACTTTGTGTACTAAGAGGTTCACAAGGTTCACAAGACAAGACTTTGTGTACTAAGAGGTTCACAAGGTTCACAAGACATCTTATGAGGTTCACAAGGTTCACAAGACATCTTATGAGGTTCACAAGGTTCACAAGACAAGACTTTGTGTACTAAGAGGTTCACAAGGTTCACAAGACAAGAATTTGTGTACTAAGAGGTTCACAAGGTTAACAAGACATCTTATGAGGTTCACAAGGTTCACAAGACATCTCATGATGTTCACAAAGTTCACAAATAGTCAGAAAGTTTGACAATTCTCTCAGACAATGCCTCCTCCTAAGCAGGGCATCCAAAACTAGGGTTTTGACTTTAATCAGGCTAAATGAACTTCCAAGACTTCAAGTGAGCTTCATAACATCTTATATGTGTTTAAGAACCCCCATGACAAGTTTCAAGACTTTTCTCAAAGGTTTGCTCAGTCAGATGATCAGATAAGTCAAAATCAGTCAAAGTAGTTAAAAAGTCAAACTGAGGTCAACTGTGGTCAAACCAAAGTCAAACTTAATGATTTTTTACCAACATCAATTATATGAAGTAAAATTCATCATTTGATCAAGGGTTGATCATGATTCATCAAGGAGATTTCAGATCATCAAGAATCAGGAGTTTCTAAATTAGGGTTTCCTCAGGAAAAGTCAACTGAACTTTGACCAGCCATAACTTTCACATGCTTCATCAAATTTTTCCCATCCAAAGCTCATTTTTAAGGAAATTGAATTCTATACAACTTTGTGTCTCACAAGCCAAGCTCAAAAATGCTTCATTTGGAAGGTATGAGCTAAGACATTATAGGTCCTTTTAAAAGTCAATAAAAAGTCAACAACTTCAAAAGAGCATAACTTGAGAATGATAAAAGATATGGACATGAAACCAATGGGGTTGGTTATAGGACTCTTTAAGCTTTCCAAAATGTCCAAGAACACCCTCATAGAATTAAAATTGAAGGATTTGTGCCCTTGCAAAGTTGGGAAATTTTTGGGAGGTTTATGAAGCAAATAGGGCCTTAAAACCAATTTCTTCCAAATGGGCTTGCAATTTTGTGATCCAAGCTTTAACATGACATCATGCACGACCCAACCCATGTAATTTCTGATTTTTCTTATTTTATTTAATATTTATTTGAATTTTATTCATTTAAATACATATTAAATCAAAGTAAAATCAAAAAATCAATATTTAAGTATGATTCTTCTTCTAGAAAATCATAAAAGCCATTTAACATGAATATACACTGTCCAAATTCGTGCTCACTCCTTAGAACATGAAAAGATTTGATTTTTGGCCAAATTTGGAGTGAGATTTCCTCATCATCAAGGTATCCAAAAAGCCCAAAGAAGGAGCATATTTTTTGACCTAATTCAATCCACTATATGTACACAAACATAACACAATGCACAGGGACGAATTTGCAGCCTCAAGAACAAGTCTCCAACTTTCAAAATTCATCCAAAAACCACAATTCGGATTCTTCATATTTGTAACTTTTAAGGTGATTTGAAGGTGGCAAATCATTCCTGGACTATCACTGAACATGTTTGCATCATTATAATCATCTAAATCATGCTCAAATGGCCAACCCGAATCACTCTTATTCAAGAATAATGATTTTTTCGATTCCATACTTTTATGCATTATCAATTGATTCTAATGATTGTTTTGTGTTTGTAATGATCTTAGCAAGCTTTCCGGATAGTTGGATTGAGGATTAATGACTTGATTCGCAAACGGCCATTGCTAGGGTTTCGGCCAAGCTTTTAGGGTTCCATGATAGACCTAATATAAATAACTTTTAAGAACATAGAATGATCGTATGAGCTCTAGGGATTATAATACACTAATCAATTTGAAATAATTTCACTGTTTTGTTGGTGTTTGAATTTCGTAGGTCCTGTATGTGTGGAAATTCGCAGGAAAATCTGTGGGAAAGTTTGCAGCAATATTCGCAGGTATCGTGAAGAAGATGAAGGACCAGTGGCGCCAAAAATCAGATTTAAAAATTGGTTTTAATATTTTATGTATTTGTTTGAGATTATTACACAATT
Organism: Lathyrus aphaca; assembly: GCA_963966055.1. NCBI lineage: Eukaryota > Viridiplantae > Streptophyta > Magnoliopsida > Fabales > Fabaceae > Lathyrus > Lathyrus aphaca. The sequence continues at coordinate 171,449,399 of OZ014519.1, forward strand.
GTGTTGATGGCTCAGTTGGTTTGTATGTACGCGTATGAGACTGAGGGTCCTGGGTTCGAATCCCCCAGGCCCTTTTGCTTTGTTGTTTTTATTTTAATTTCTCCAGGATACGTACAAAAACATATGAGGACAGTTTGTTAAAACCAGACGCGCGTTGGCCTAGTGGATGGTATATTGGTCTTGGAGGATGCAATGCCTAGGGCCTGGGTTCGAATCCCAGCCCCAGGTAAGTCTATTTTTCATTCTTTTTCTTATTTTTTGATTTTTGATTATATTTTATTTAGTTTATAATAAATATTTAAAATCAAAATGTTCATATTATTATATTATATATGTTTCAAACTTATTTTTTTTCAAAAAAAAAACTTTAGTAATAAAATTATTTAATATTTATGTTATAGTATATTATTAATATTATATTGTTTTTTGTATAAATAATTTAATCATGTTTATATTAAATAATTAACCCTAAAAAATTTAATATGTTAAAACCCTAATTCTATTTTCTAAACTCATAAACCCTAATTTATTTTGATTAACCCTAATTACTTTCATGAACCCTAATTATTTTATAAATATTAATATTTGTATATAAATGTTAATTATGTTTATTTATTTTTATTATTTGTTTATATTATTATTATACATAGTTTTATTAATTAATTAACCCTAACTTATTTTTCTAAATAAATAAATAAAAAACTTAATTTTATTTTTTATGAATATAATTTATTATTTGTATATGTTTATTTAATTATAATTAAATATTTTTAATATGTACATAAAGTTAAATAATTAGATTATTAATCATATTTTATAAGTATATAGTATTCATTATTTATTTCTTTTATAAAAAAAATCTAAAAATAATTATTTATTTAAAATTGAACTTCTTATATTATTATGCTAATTTCCTCTTCTTATTTTTGTTTATTATTATTAACTTCTTTATTTATTTATCTATTATGTGATTATTTATTATTATTATTATTATTATTACTAACCCAATTATTTATTTATCTATTTACTTATTTACTTTAATTATAATGTAATTGTATCCCTTATGTAATAGTTGTAGTAATTTTTATTATTTATTTTTAAATGCTATGGTTAGTAAAATAGGGAGTGTAAAACATGCTTGTATGTAAACTTGAATTTAGATCATTAAAACTTAAAGATAAATATCTGAATTGGTACACTCACACACGTAAGTCGATCCTGGATCGCCATCTCACTTCTTAAGAGTTACCTCTCAAGTTGCCTAAACAAAAGGTCAAGTAAGGTGTAAAGCAAAGTCTCTTCTATCATATCATCTAGTCCCTTAACAGATAAAAAGATCAAGTCCCTTCGTGGTTGTCGTCGTAATGATCTTGTCCCTTTCGAATAAAGATGATAAGTCCCTTCGAATTGCTTATACACCTTACAGTTGCCTAAATAACAGATGTCCCTTCATTTGTCCCTCACACATCCAAGGTAATGACTACCTATTCCTTAATAATAGGGATAGTCTTACCATTTAAAGGATATTCAAGAACAGAAAAGACTTAACTTAGGGTAGGTTCCTCTTATGTACTTGCTCACTTTTCAAAACATTTCAAACACTTCACATTTTTCAAACAAATTTTCAAAACAAAGTCTTTATATATATATCCGTACAAGGATCATTATAAAGTACTTAAGAAAATTTTTAATCACACACTACACTTCTCAAAATAGTTTAAAGTGAGCTAAGTAACTAAGAGCCCATGGATAACCATGGATGTAAAGGGTGCTAACACCGTCCCTTTACATAACCTACCCCCCGAACTCAAAAATCTTTTAAGGTCTTTCCTGTTCTTTTATGCCCTTTCCTTTGGATAAAATAAAAGTCGGTGGCGACTCTTGCTATCCGCAACATTTAACTAAAGTCAGTTCTCCCACCGTGTTACAGAACTGGCGACTCTGCTGGGGATTTAATAAAAGAGGGGTACCCTTAGGAATTAGATCACTTTAAAATTGTTTGCCTTGTTTGCTTTATACTTATCTTGTTGGGTGCTCTTATGTGTGAAAGATTCTAACCCGGATCTAGTGTACCTTAGGTAAATGGCAATAGACCAAGGAAACTGTATGGCGTATACCGATATGGTTGATCTGGTGGCCATAGTTAGTGTGACTTCTTGGTTGGTGCTTATGTTCCTTAAGTCAAGTTGAGGATAATATGAGGCTGCCATATGTCGTCAATGCACTAACTAACTTTTAGAACCCTAGTTATCCCATCTTGGCCTTTAGAAAAGTAGTGAGATAACCGGCTTTGGTGAAGACTGAAGTTGGTTGATACTCGATACTACGCTCATTGAGATTCTAAACATGGAGGGTTTTGGTTGGCAAGTAAGTTGCCTACTGAACAACCACCCTTGTGAAGGATCAATGATATTGAGATCCCTTAGAACCTGGTTACTTTTGTAGGACAGGATGAACCAACTAAACTTCAGGGGAGGGTACTTACCTTTAAACCTCATGCAAGCCTTCAAACCTAGGGTTATTGTGTGACTTGTTTGTGTGTGCCACATGTTTGTGATTGGGCATAACATCATAACATCATTTTGCATCATAAACATATCATTTTCACTAACCATTTCATGGACCAAAGGATCTATTTTTGTTCTTTGTTGTAGGTCATGGCTTCTGCTCGTAGGAGTACTATCAGGACCAACTTTGTAAGAGACTCATTACAAAGTAAGTCAAGAAAGAATCCTGGAGCTGACAAAGCAACTTCACGAGGAGCAGAATCTCAACTCATACCTCAACACAAAGAGGAAACGTCCTTGGGAGACTTAAAACCCCATCTTTTATATTTATTTCATTTCATTTTTATTATAAGCCCAAGGGGAAAACAAACTTATTACTAATAAAAGTTTACTTTCTTGATTGTTTAAACAAATTTAAATCCTGCGGTCCTTGAAAACATTGCATATACATTCACATATCATATCATTGCATCACAGGTTTCTTGTGCACAGGTTTCTTATCTTCACGCTGTTTATTTCAGCAATGGCTCTTGAACAAACAGTTAAAGATCTCCAGGCACAAAATGCACAGTTCCAAGAGCTGATCCTGAACTTGTCCAAGGGGCAGGATGAATTGAAGACACTGCTGACTAAGAAGACTAAGAAGACTAGAAGGTCAGGAGGCCTGATCAACATGGGAAGAAGGTTCAGAGGTCCTGTCAAGACCAAAGAACAGGTTGAAGATTATGAGTCTGAAGAGTCTGAGAAAGAGGGAGGCAGTCTCCATAATATAATGGGGGACTCTGATTCTGAAGCTAACTACTATTAGGAGCCTAATGAAGATAAGTTCAAGATGCTGGTGGATAGAATGGATGCTATGGAATTACAAAAGTCTTCTGGGCTGGATTTTGAAGACCTGAGTTTGATATCTGGGGTGGTTATACCCATTGGGTTCAAAGTTCCTGCTTTTGTAGTGTATGATGGTGTCTCTTGTCCCAAGTTGCATCTGAGGTCCTATGTCCGGAGGATCCAACCCCATACTGCTGATAAAAAGTTGTGGATCCATTTCTTCCAAGAGAGCTTATCTGGAGCTCAATTGGAATGGTACTATCAGTTGGAGAGCGTCAACATCCGTGATTGGAATGATCTTGCTGAAGCCTTTTATAAGCAATATCAATACAATGTTGATCTAGCCCCTACCCGCATGCAACTACAGAGCATGTCCATGGGTGCTAAAGAAAATTTCAAGGAGTATGCCCAGAAGTGGAGAGACTTGGCTGGAAGAGTGCAACCCCCTCTAACTGAAAGGGAGTTAGTTGATATGTTCATGTGTACGTTGAATGGTCCTTTTTACAGTCATCTCATTGGAAGCTCATCATCTGGCTTCACTGAGTTGATAATGACAGGAGAGCGCGTAGAAAGTGGTATAAGGAGTGGCAAGATCCAAGTGGGTGCTTCTTCATCCAATACTGAAAAGAAGCCTCCTAGTGGGAAGAAAGAGGCAAATGTTGTTTATGGTCAACCTGATCGTAATAGGAGGCATCAGTCTGTGAGTGCAGTTCATATCTCCAATCCAACTCCTGCAACAACAGAGCCACCCCAGGGCAATCAACAGAGGACTAGAAGGCAGTTCACTAAGATCAACATGTCACTGGCCCAAGCCTTGCAACACTTGTTGAAGGGTGAACTTATCACTTTGAGGGACCCTCCTCAGAATCCCAATGTTACCTCTCCCAGGTACAATCCTAATGCACGATGTGCATATCATTCAAATTGTCAGGGACATGATACCAATAGTTGTTGGGTATTGAAGAATAAGATTCAGGATATGATTGATGCGGGAGAGATTGAGTTTGACCCTCCGGGTACTCCAAATGTGATTACTGCTCCCATGCCAAATCATGAGAAGACTGTCAATGCTATTGATGAAGTTTCACATATTTCCTCAGTTGCAGATTTGACCACACCATTGTCTGTTATTAAGAAGAAGTTAGTACAAGCTGGGTTCTTTCCAGGTTGTCATGAAGATTGTGTCTATTGTGCTTATAAGCCGGATAGTTGCTGGAGATTGAAGGACGAAATTCAACGCCTCATGAATAATTACACCATAGTGTTTGAAAGGACCCCACCTTCTGTGGAGAGTATGGTTGATCATATAACTAAAGGTGCGAAGGTTGAAGAGGTGGATATGGTTGATAAAGTGCCGGTAAGGATTACTTCCAAAGGACCTGTCAAAATCACTCATAAGGGTCCAATTAAGATTACTGCTGAAGGCCCTGTGAAGATTGTTGTTGAAGCTAGAGTGGCTCCTATGATCATTACCACTCCTGGTCCTATTTCGTACACTTCTGATAAAGTTGTGCCTTGGCATTATGGGTCCGATGTTTATATTCATGGTGTTAAGCAGGAATCCTTAGCTGATACACCTGTTGCTGGTGAAAATCTAGATGTTGATAATATTGCGGGATCTAGCAAGATCACACGAAGCGGAAGAGTTTTCTCTCCTCCAATTACCTCCAAGAATACAGTTACTCCAGCTACTACCTCTACTGCTGATGCTCGGGGCAAAGGTCCTGTTATTGAACCTATACAAACTGATGTGCCGGCTGCTGATGATCTTGCTAAGCCGATGGAAGAAGTATTGAAGATCATTCGCAAGAGTGATTATGACATTATTGACCAATTGGGGCATACTCCCTCCAAGATTTCTGTGTTGTCCTTATTGTTGTGTTCTGAGGCTCATGCTAAAGCTTTGATTAAATTTCTGAAGACTGCTCACGTGCCAAATGAGATCTCTGTAGACCAGTTTGAAAATTGTGTTGCACACTTGACCTATGATAATGGGTTAGGTTTCTCCGATGCTGATTTGACTCCTGCCAAGAGGGATCATAATAGGGCTCTGCATATCTCTATTGAATGCAGGGGCACTACCCTGTCACATGTACTAATAGACAATGGTTCTTCGCTGAATGTGTTGCCCAAAGAAGTCCTGAATAAGCTTAGTCCTGAAGATGCTGTGTTGAAGCCCGGTAATATAGTGGTGAAAGCTTTTGATGGCTCGAGAAGAGTGGTGCATGGAGAAATTGATCTCCCAATCAAAGTAGGTTCTCAGGTCTTCAATGCTACCTTTTATGTAATGGATATTCGTCCTTCTTATTCTTGTTTGCTTTGGCGTCCCTGGATCCATGGGGCAGGTGTTGTAACCTCCACCTTACATCAGAAGCTGAGATATCCAGTAGAAGGAAAAGTTGTCACTGTTTACAGAGAGGAAGGATATATAGTTAGCCATGTGAACACCTTTAAATATCTTGAAGTGGAAGGTGAATATGTTGAAACTCCGTGCCAGACGTTCGAAGTAGTTCCTTGGGTTGTTAATAATTATGAAGCTCCTCCTGTTGTCAAGAAAGTTCCTGTGGTCACCAGAGTACCTCCTACAATGGACTCCCTCAAAGATGCTAGAGCTGTGGTGGATGAAGGTGGTTGTACTATTTGGGGTCAGCTTCCTGACATCCCTTACAAGTCTGACAAATTTGGTTTGGGTTTCACTGCAGAGTTCCAGAAGGCTGTTCGTCGTGCTCCTGTTGTTCGTATCACCAATCAGGGGATTATGAAAGATCAGATCAATGTTGTAGATGACTATGATGAAGACTACAACTTGGATGCTTGGATTTTTCCTACTGTGGGTGCTGGGCTCAATAATTGGAAAGCTGAGGATGTTATTCCTATCTCCTTTAGTAAGGAGTAAATACTATTACTGTGTTGTTACTTTTTAAAGTTTGTAATTTTTGAACAATTAAACTCTTAAGCCTTGTGCCTTACCCGGGGCACAATGGTGTGCTTGTTACGGGATGTCATTTCATTTGCATACTTCATTCAATAAAAATTAGTGGACGTTTCGTTTTCGTAAATATTGTGTTCCTTGTCTTTCTTTTATTTTATTTTTGTTTTATCAGCTATGTGTTCTTACACACACCCACATCACTAAAATGCAGATCCTCATCCACTCTGGATCCTGTTGATAACAGTTCTACTATTGCCAATTATAATTTCGAGAATCCGATCTATCAAGCTGAAGATGGAAATGAGGACGATTGTGAAGTACCTGTAGAGCTTGCTAGGTTGTTACAACAAGAAGAGAAAGCTATACAGCCACATGAAGAGCCAGTCGAAGTTGTGAATCTGGGAACTGAAGAAAATAGGAAAGAGGTCAAGATAGGGGCTGAATTAGAGGATAGTGTCAAGAGCAGATTGATTCATATGTTACATGACTATGTAGAGATCTTTGCTTGGTCCTATGAAGATATGCCAGGTTTGGATACAGACATTGTGGTTCACCGTTTACCAGTAAAAGAAGATTGTCATCCAAAGAAACAGAAGGTTCGTTGCATGCGTCCTGAGATGTCAGAGAAGATTAAGGCAGAGGTGATGAAACAGTTTGATGCAGGGTTCTTAGCTGTGACTTCTTATCCTCAATGGGTTGCAAATGTGGTGTCGGTACCTAAGAAAGATGGTAAGGTACGTATGTGTGTAGACTACAGGGATTTGAACAAGGCTAGCCCCAAAGATGACTTTCCTCTTCCTCATATTGATGTTCTGGTAGACAACACTGCTCAGCATAAGGTATTCTCGTTCATGGATGGTTTCTCTGGTTACAATCAAATCAAGATGGCACCTGAAGATATGGAGAAGACAACATTTGTTACACAGTGGGGCACCTTTTGCTATAAAGTGATGCCATTTGGTTTGAAGAATGTCGGGGCAACATATCAGCGTGCTATGGTGGCTTTGTTTCATGATATGATTCATCATGAGATAGAGGTGTATGTGGATGATATGATAGCCAGATCTCAGAATGAAGAACAACATCTTGATCATCTGCATAAGTTGTTTGAGAGGTTGAAGAAATACAAGTTGAGATTGAACCCAAATAAGTGTACTTTTGGAGTTAGATCTGGTAAGCTCCTGGGTTTCATTGTCAGTGGAAAAGGTATTGAAGTAGATCCTGCAAAAGTGAAAGCTATACGAGAGATGCCAGCTCCCCGTACTGAGAAGGAAGTCAGAGGTTTCTTGGGACGATTGAATTATATTGCAAGATTTATTTCCCAATTAACTGCTACCTGTGAGCCAATCTTCAAGTTGTTGAAGAAAGATCAGGTGATGGAATGGAATGATGAGTGTCAGACAGTATTTGATGAAATCAAGAGATATCTCCTAGAACCTCCAATTTTGATGCCACCAGTTGATGGAAGACCCTTGATTATGTAGTTAATAGTATTAGACAACTCAATGGGGTGTGTGTTGGGGCAACATGACGAGTCTGGTCGAAAAGAGCAGGCAATATACTACCTTAGCAAAAAGTTTACCGACTGTGAAACAAGATACTCACTGCTCGAGAAAACTTGCTGCGCTTTGGCATGGGCTGCTCGCCGACTAAGACAGTATATGTTGACCCATACTACCTTGTTGATTTCGAAGATGGATCCAATCAAGTACATATTTGAGAAACCTGCTCTCTCCGGAAGAATTGCAAGATGGCAAATGATCTTGACAGAATATGACATACAGTATACTACTCAGAAGGCCATTAAAGGAAGTGTTGTAGCTGATCATTTGGCTCATCAAGCAGTAGATGATTACCAGTCGATGAGTTTTGAGTTCCCTGATGAAGACATTATGATTATTACCAAAGAACCTGGACAATATGACGGACCTGAACAAGGATCCCGATGGACTATGGTTTTTGATGGAGCTTCTAATGCACTTGGTAATGGTGTTGGTGTTGTGATCAGTTCCCCTGAAGGTTGTCATACCCCGATTACTGCCAGACTTTGTTTCTATTGTACCAATAACATGGCTGAGTATGAGGCATGTATCCTGGGTATCAAAGCTGCCATTGATATGAAGATTCAGTTCCTTGACGTGTATGGAGATTCAGCCCTGGTAGTAAGTCAGATTAAAGGAGATTGGGATACCAAGCATGATAATCTCATTCCTTACAGAGAGCATGTGTTGTCTTTGATCCCACATTTTAAAGAGATTACCTTTGGACATATTCCACGAAGAGAGAATCAGTTGGCAGATGCCTTAGCCACCATGGCATCCATGTTTGAGATCAGCTGGGATGATGAAGCTCCCAAGATTACTATTGATAGATTTGAAAAGCCTGCATACTGCAATGAGATTGACACTGAAGAGACAGAGGAGAAGCCTTGGTTCTATGAAGTGAAAAGATATCTTGAAGCCCAGGAGTTCCCTGAAGGGGCATCTGTCAAAGATAGGAAGTTTCTGAGGAGGTTTTCTGCTAAGTTCTTTTTGATTAATGGCATTTTGTACAAGCGCAATCATGATTCAACTATGCTTCGTTGTGTGGATAAAAAGGAAGCAACAAAGATTATGGAAGATATGCATGATGGGATCTTTGGCACTCATTCTAGTGATCATACTATGGCAAAGAAGATATTGAGAGCAGGTTACTATTGGTCTACTATGGAAGCTGACTACTATCAACATTCCAGAACATGTCACAAGTGTCAAATCTACGCTGATAAAGTACATATACCTCCATCACCATTGAATGTGTTGACTGCTCCTTGGCCCTTTGCCATGTGGGGCATTGATATGATTGGTGAGATCAAGCCTACTGCTTCTAATTGACATCGTTTCATCCTGGTTGCTATTGATTACTTCACAAAATGGGTAGAGGCAGCTTCATTTGCATTTGTTACTAAGAATGTTGTGGCTCGATTCATTAAGAATAATCTCATATGTAGGTATGGCATCCCTGAAAGAATTATTACTGACAATGGCTCTAATCTGAACAACACTATGATTACTGATCTCTGCACGCAGTTCAGGATTAAGCATCACAACTCTTCTCCGTATCGTCCAAAGATGAATGGGGCAGTAGAAGCTGCTAATAAGAACATTAAGAAGATTATACAGAAGATGACTGTTACTTACAAGGATTGGCACGAGATGTTACCATTTGCTCTTCATGGTTATCGTACTACAATACGTACTTCAACAGGGGCAACCCCATTCTCTTTAGTCTATGGTATGGAAGCAGTTTTTCCCATTGAAGTTCAGATCCCCTCCTTAAGAATTATGAAGGATGCAGGCTTGGATGAAGATGAGTGGATTCAGACTCGACTTGATCAGATAAATTTGATTGATGAGAAGAGGTTAGCAGCAGTTTGTCATGGTCAGATGTACCAGAAACGGATGGTTAAGGCTTTTAATAAGAAGGTTAAGCCAAAGGTATATCAGGCTGGTGACTTGGTAATTAAGCGTATCATATTACCACAGGGTGATCCTAGGGGTAAGTGGACTCCTACATATGAAGGACCATTTGTGGTCAAAACAGTATTCTCAGGAGGTGCCATGATACTTACTACTATGGATGGTGAAGACTTCCCACAGCCTGTAAACGCAGACATAGTTAAAAAATACTACGCATAAAAAGAGACCTGCTAGGTTGACTGGCCTAGGAAAAAATAAAGGCATCCTGGCGAACCAAAAGGGTTCGGGCAAAAATTAGGGATATATATAAAAAAAATGTACACCCGGCAAGTCGAAAACCTGAAAAGGCGGCTTGGGCAAAAAAGGGTATCCCGGTGGATTGAAAACCTGAAAGGGCAATCCAGGCAAAAGTTAGGGATTAAAGCGTATGACTATGTCTCGTTTGGATCACCCATGAAACTGCAACCAGTTGTGCTACTTACTCAAGCTCGAACAGATAAAGCTCAATCCAATCGTTTCCGTCTCGACAGCAGAAGATGAGATACTTGAAGATAATGGCAATAGTAGAATTGAAACTCAATAGGATTATTTCCCACATAGCTGATTTTCTTTGTTTTGTAAAAAAAATTTTTACGAAAAATTCCTCTTACTAGGATTTCTGTCTCCTTGTACAAATTTGCCTATGTATGGGTCACTTTGCGATATAAATAAAATTCCATCTTTGAATCCAGATTTACTTTTACCCTATTTACATAAGCGAAACGTCCATTGGTTGTGTTTGAATGTATGTATGCTTTTGAATATGATTGATGTTTACCAGAAATGCATAAAATGCTTAATATGATTGATGTTTACCAGAAATGCATGAAAATGCAGTAATAGTATTTACTAAGGACGAACGAGGGAAGGAATTCAACGAAGCTTCGCCGGTTCATCCCTACCAGACAGTTACAAGTCCCCCAGTAGGACAAATTCATCTTCATAAATACTTCGAGTCACATCTCCCCTAGAATTTATGTCCATCTCTTTTATCCTCAGAAGGATAATCGGGAATTTATACGACGAACGAAGACGGGAGGTTATGGATACCTCACTATCGAACGAAAACGAGAGGTTATAAATACCTTACTATCGAACGAAGACGGGAGGTTATGAATACTATATTATCACACGAGACGGGAACAAGTTCCTCATATTCTTCAGCAACAAATCGGGATTTATTTTACCTGGCCAGCAGTTGTTATACAAAGATATCCAGACGCTTCAAGTTGCATGATGCATACATACATCATTTACATCATACCATAACATACATATCCATAAACGCATAATACATTACTTAAGTGCATCATACTATACATGCATATATTATCTTGCAGAATGTTATATACATCATGATATTTGCATCAAACTAATCTTGTTTTTCAGATTAATTCTCCAGCAGACAAACTTCATCAACAACTTGGTACCTTGGGCCGTTGTTTATCTTCCCAAAGGTTATCTCATTATCTTGGGACGTCGTTTATCTTCCCGAAGGCTATCTTGAGACGTCGTTTATCTTCTCAAAAGCCATATTGTTACCTTGGGCCGTTGTTTATCTTCCCAAAGGTTATCTCATTATCTTGGGACGTCGTTTATCTTCCCGAAGGCTATCTTGAGACGTCGTTTATCTTCTCAAAAGCCATATTGTTACCTTGGGCCGTTGTTTATCTTCCCAAAGGTTATCTCATTATCTTGGGACGTCGTTTATCTTCCCGAAGGCTATCTTGAGACGTCATTTATCTTCTCAAAAGCCATATTGTTACCTTGGGCCGTCGTTTATCTTCCCAAAGGTTATCTCATTATCTTGGGACGTCATTTATCTTCCCGAAGGCTATCTTGAGACGTTGTTTATCTTCTCAAGAGCTATACCCTTACCTTGGGCCGTTGTTTATCCTCCCAAGTACCCTATCATGACTTTGGGCCGTTGTTTATCTTCCCAAAAGTTATACCCTCACCTTGGGCCGTTGTTTATCTTCCCAAAGGTAATGTTGGGACGTTGTTTATCTTCCAAAAAGCTATATCTTCATACTTTGGATTACCTCATTCTCCAAGAAGTATATTTGAAGAACTTTTCTCTAGATGGCATCTTTAGGCCCATCTCCAGTTCATCCTGATGGCATCTCTAAGCCCATCTCCAGTTCATCCTGATGGCATCTCTAAGCCCATCTCCAGTTCCTCCAAGTGGCATCTTTAAGCCCACTCAAGCATATACAACATATCACCAGTATTACTCTATGCACTGGTGAGTGCAAATTTTTGGGCTTTTGTGTTCAATCCCCTTCAACCTTCCAGGTCAGGAATGGCACATATACCAATCTAACCCCTCAGGTTTCAGAAAATTGAACGGGGGCAGCTGTTGCACCCCAAAATTTGCCCTCATAAGACAAGACTTTGTGTACTAAGAGGTTCACAAGGTTCACAAGACAAGACTTTGTGTACTAATAGGTTCACAAGGTTCACAAGGTTCACAAGACATCTTATGAGGTTCACAAGGTTCACAAGACAAGACTTTGTGTACTAAGAGGTTCACAAGGTTCACAAGACAAGACTTTGTGTACTAAGAGGTTCACAAGGTTCACAAGGTTCACAAGGTTCACAAGACATCTTATGAGGTTCACAAGGTTCACAAGACATCTCATGATGTTCACAAAGTTCACAAATAGTCAGAAAGTTTGACAATTCTCTCAGACAATGCCTCCTCCTAAGCAGGGCATCCAAAACTAGGGTTTTGACTTTAATCAGGCTAAATGAACTTCCAAGACTTCAAGTGAGCTTCATAACATCTTATATGTGTTTAAGAACCCCCATGACAAGTTTCAAGACTTTTCTCAAAGGTTTGCTCAGTCAGATGATCAAATAAGTCAAAATCAGTCAAAGTAGTTAAAAAGTCAAACTGAGGTCAACTGTGGTCAAACCAAATTCAAACTTAATGATTTTTTTACCAACATCAAGTATATGAAGTAAAATTCATCATTTGATCAAGGTTTGATCATGATTCATCAAGGAGATTTCAGATCATCAAGAATCAGGAGTTTCTAAATTAGGGTTTCCTCAGGAAGAGTCAACTGAACTTTGACCAGCCATAACTTTCACATGCTTCATCAAATTTTTCCCATCCAAAGCTCATTTTGAAGGAAATTTAATTCTCTACAACTTTGTGTCTCACAAGCCAAGCCCAAAAATGCTTCATTTGGAAGGTATGAGCTAAGACATTATAGGTCCTTTTAAAAGTCAACAAAAAGTCAACAACTTCAAAAGAGCATAACTTGAGAATAATAAAAGATATGGACATGAAACCAATGGGGTTGGTTAGAGGACTCTTTAAGCTTTCCAAAATTTCCAAGAAAACCCTCATATCATTAAAATTGAAGGATTTGTGCCCTTGCAAAGTTGGGAAATTTTTGGGAGGTTTATGAATCAAATAGGGCCTTAAAACCAATTTCTTCCAAATGGGCTTGCAATTTTGTGATCCAAGCTTTAACATGACATCATGCACGACCCAACCCATGTAATTTCTGATTTTTCTTATTTTATTTAATATTTATTTGAATTTTATTCATTTAAATACATATTAAATCAAAGTAAAATCAAAAAATCAATATTTAAGTATGATTCTTCTTCTAGAAAATCATAAAAGCCATTTAACATGAATATACACTGTCCAAATTCGTGCTCACTCCTTAGAGCATGAAAAGATTTGATTTTTGGCCAAATTTGGAGTGAGATTTCCTCATCATCAAGGTATCCAAAAAGCCCAAAGAAGGAGCATATTTTTTGACCTAATTCAATCCACTATATGTACACAAACATAACACAATGCACAGGGACGAATTTGCAGCCTCAAGAACAAGTCTCCAACTTTCAAAATTCATCCAAAAACCACAATTCAGATTCTTCATATTTGTAACTTTTAAGGTGATTTGAAGGTGGCAAATCATTCCTGGACTATCACTGAACATGTTTGCATCATTATAATCATCCAAATCATGCTCAAATGGCCAACCCGAATCACTCTTATTAAAAGAATAATGATTTTTTCGATTCCATACTTTTATGCATTATCAATTGATTCTAATGATTGTTTTGTGTTTGTAATGATATTAGCAAGCTTTCCGGATAGTTGGATTGAGGATTAATGACTTGATTCACAAACGACCATTGCTAGGGTTTCGGCCAAGCTTTTAGGGTTCCATGATAGACCTAATATAAATAACTTTTAAGAACATAGAATGATCGTATGAGCTCTGGGGATTATAATACACTAATCAATTTGAAATAATTTCACTGTTTTGTTGGTGTTTGAATTTCGTAGGTCCTGTATTTGTGGAAATTCGCAGGAAAATCTGTGGGAAAGTTTGCAGCAATATTCGCAGGTATCGTGAAGAAAATGAAGGACCAGTGGCACCAAAAATCAGATTTAAAAATTGGTTTTAATATTTTATGTATTTGTTTGAGATTATTACACAATTGTGTTGATGGCTCAGTTGGTTTGTATGTACGCGTATGAGACTGAGGGTCCTGGGTTCGAATCCCCCAGGCCCTTTTGCTTTGTTGTTTTTATTTTAATTTCTCCAGGATACGTACAAAAACATATGAGGACAGTTTGTTAACACCAGACGCGCGTTGGCCTAGTGGATGGTATATTGGTCTTGGAGGATGCAATGCCTAGGGCCTGGGTTCGAATCCCAGCCCCAGGTAAGTCTATTTTTCATTCTTTTTCTTATTTTTTGATTTTTGATTATATTTTATTTAGTTTATAATAAATATTTAAAATCAAAATGTTCATATTATTATATTATATATGTTTCAAACTTATTTTTTTTCAAAAATAAACTTTAGTAATAAAATTATTTAATATTTATGTTATAGTATATTATTAATATTATATTGTTTTTTGTATAAATAATTTAATCATGTTTATATTAAATAATTAACCCTAAAAAATTTAATATGTTAAAACCCTAATTCTATTTTCTAAACTCATAAACCCTAATTTATTTTGATTAACCATAATTACTTTCATAAACCCTAATTATTTTATAAATATTAATATTTGTATATAAATGTTAATTATGTTTATTTAATTTTATTATTTGTTTATATTATTATTATACATAGTTTTATTAATTAATTAACCCTAACTTATTTTTCTAAATAAATAAATAAAAACTTAATTTTATTTTTTATGAATATAATTTATTATTTGTATATGTTTATTTAATTACAATTAAATATTTTTAATATGTACATAAAGTTAAATAATTAGATTATTAATCATATTTTTATAAGTATATAGTATCATTATTTATTTCTTTTATAAAAAAAATCTAAAAATAATTATTTATTTAAAATTGAACTTTTTATATTATTATGCTAATTTCCTCTTCTTATTTTTGTTTATTATTATTAACTTCTTTATTTATTTATCTATTATGTGATTATTTATTATTATTATTATTACTAACCCTATTATTTATTTATCTATTTACTTATTTACTTTAATTATAATGTAATTGTATCCCTTATGTAATAGTTGTAGTAATTTTTATTATTTATTTTTAAATGCTATGGTTAGTAAAATAGGGAGTGTAAAACATGCTTGTATGTAAACTTGAATTTAGATCATTAAAACTTAAAGATAAATATCTGAATTGGTACACTCACACACGTAAGTCGATCCTGGATCGCCATCTCACTTCTTAAGAGTTACCTCTCAAGTTGCCTAAACAAAAGGTCAAGTAAGGTGTAAAGCAAAGTCCCTTCTATCATATCATCTAGTCCCTTAACAGATAAAAAGATCAAGTCCCTTCGTGGTTGCCGTCGTAATGATCTTGTCCCTTTCGAATAAAGATGATAAGTCCCTTCGAATTGCTTATACACCTTACAGTTGCCTAAATAACAGATGTCCCTTCATTTGTCCCTCACACATCCATGGTAATGACTACCTATTCCTTAATAATAGGGATAGTCTTACCATTTAAAGGATATTCAAGAATAGAAAAGACTTAACTTAGGGTAGGTTCCTCTTATGTACTTGCTCACTTTTCAAAACATTTCAAACACTTCACATTTTTCAAACAAATTTTCAAAACAAAGTCTTTATATATATCCGTACAAGGATCATTATAAAGTACTTAAGAAAATTTTTAATCACACACTACACTTCTCAAAACAGTTTAAAGTGAGCTAAGTAACTAAGAGCCCATGGATAACCATGGATGTAAAGGGTGCTAACACCTTCCCTTTACATAACCTACCCCCCGAACTCAAAAATCTTTTAAGGTCTTTCCTGTTCTTTTATGCCCTTTCCTTTGGATAAAATAAAAGTCGGTGGCGACTCTTGCTATCCGCAACATTTAACTAAAGTCAGTTCTCCCACCGTGTTACACCTGCATGGACTTAGCATTCTTGGAAACCCTTTGCAAATTCGACACAATCTTTTAGCATGTTTGGCCAATATAAACCTTGTCTGAATAACAACCATTTCATCTTATGCCCTTCTTGGTGTGCACCACATGTACCACTATGTACATTCGACAAAGCTATGTAGGCTTCTTCTTCGCCTAAACATCTTAGCAAAACTCCCTCTGCATTCTTTTTGGATAGTTCGTTTCCAAAGAGTACATAGCTTAAAGCTCTGTATCTTACTTTTCTTTCCACCTTTTGGTTTGGGTCTTGGAGATATTCTTTGATGGGTTTTCTCCAATATTATTTCTCTGAATTATCTATGTTATAGATTTCAAAGTTTTCATCATCCCCGTAACCAAGTTTTATTGTTTCCAAATCTGATGGGGATAATTTAGTCGACACAACTCTTCCCCTCACTTCAATAACAGTCACTAGTTTTTCTTTCGACACTTTGTAACCTGATGCGGTTTGAGCCAAGTCATTGGCTTCTTGGTTTTTTATTCTAGGTTGTTGAGGAGTCTATTGGCTATAACGAAGTACATAATCATATTTTCTTTGACACATCTGTATTCTTTGGTCAATTGTTTTATTACTAGTTCTGAATCGCCCATTATTTCGACTCTTGTTGCCCCCAATTCCAACAACACTTCAAGTCCAGCAATTAAAGCTTCATATTCGGCCTCATTATTTGAACAAGGGTTTTCGACCCTATACTTGAGTTTTGTTGGAATTTTATCAGGAGAAATAATCAATATTCCAATACCTACACCATTTTTGTGGCTGAAACCATCAAAATATAGCCTCCATGGTTGTAATTCGACGTATTTTATTTCATTTTCATCTATGGAGTGGTCAGCTATAAAGTCAGCCACCACTTGTCCTTTTACAGCTTTCAAAGGCAGGTATTTCAAGGAATATTCAGTTAATGCTAGAGCCCACTTCCCAATTTGACTATGTAAAATAGGTTTAGACAACATATGTTTTATTACGTCGAAATGAGATGATACAAATACATCAACTGGTTTTATATAGTGCTTCAATTTAGTACAAGAAAAATATACACACAAACATAATTTTTCTATTACACTATATCTAGTTTCAGCGTTGTTTAAGACTCTGCTGAGATAGTAAATGGCTCTTTTGATGCCATTTTCATCCTCTTGACACAACATACTTCCTAAGGTCTTGTCGGATGCTGATATGTACAACCTCATGCTTCTTTTCCCACTAGGAGGCATCAAGACCGGAGGACTAGCTAGGTATCCTTTTATCTTGTCGAAAGCATCTTGCTGCTCTTGCCCCCATGTGAAGTCTTCTTTTTTGAGTTGAAGCAGAGGAGAGAAAGCTTGCATCTTCCCATTGAGGTTTGAAATGAATCTTCTTAGAAAATTGATTTTTCCCAACAGTGATTGCAATCCTTTCTTTGTTGATGGTGCTTTCGCCTCCATTATTGCTTTAGCTTTGTTGGCGTTTATTTCGATTCCCTTTTTGTGGACCACAAAACCTAGGAAATCTCCAGCCTGCACACCAAACGCACATTTGAGGGGATTCATCTTTAAACCAAATTTTCTTATCCTTTCAAAGGATTGTCGAAGATGGTCTAAATGATGTTTTCCTGAAACAGACTTTATTACAATATCATCAATATATACTTGCATGAATGTTTCAATGAAATCATGAAAAATAGATATCATGGCCCTTTGGTACGTATCCCTAGCATTTTTTAAACCAAAGGGCATAACTACCCATTCGTAGGTCCCTATTGCTCCAGGACAACGAACGACTGTTTTGGCAACATCTTCTTCTCCAATGAAGATTTGGTTGTAGCCAGAGTATCCATCTAGCATGCTCAGGTACTCATGGTCTGCTGCAGAGTCTACTAACATTTCTGCCACTGGCATAGGATATTCATCCTTAGGGGTGGCTGAATTTAGGTCTCGAAAGTCAATGCACACCCTCAATGTGCCATTTTTCTTTATTACATGTACAATATTTTCAATCCATTCGACATACCTGGCTGGGCGAATGAATTTGCATCTGAGAAGTCTTTCGACCTCCTCTTTTATTTTCGACAGAACTTCTGGTGCGAATCTCCTTGGAGTCTGCTTTACAGGCTTCTTTCCTTCCATGATAGGAATTTTTAGTTCGACCAAACTTCTATCAAGGCCAGTCATTTCGTCATAGTCCCATGCGAAGCAGTCTTTGAATTCTTCCAGCAACTAGACTAATTCGACTCTGAATTGGGGGTCCATGTTAGCACTTATATAGGTTGGTCTTTTTTCTACTCCCAGTCCTAGATTGATTTCCCCCTAAGGGTCTTATGCCACCATCTTCAAGCTAGTTGATACTGGATCTTTTTCGAACCCCAAAGGTTCGTCATCGTAAATGGCATCAAGCTTTTGATCTTGCCATTTGTCTAGTATGTTGTCTTTATCTTCTCCATCAATACCCTGGGGAGGGCATGGTGGGCCTCCATCTTCTTCATTGGCTTCGACAACCATATATTTTATTTCGGCTTCTAGAGCCTCTTTTAGTTTGTTTTCGACCATATAGGCCGCCAGTTTATTTAATGTTGATGTTTCACTCATCATCGTCGTCGAACTCGCTACCCCAGCCAGCTAGCTCTATGTTAGAGGTTCCCCATACATGACTTGGTTCACCAATTACTTTTTTGTCCCACTGAAACCCATGTGTTGGATGTAGGTACATGGAGCAATAGGCATTGTCTGATGCTTTCAAGTCAAACTCAGCTGGATTTCAAGGAGCTATGTGAGCCAAGTTTCTGTCGAAAGTTTGACTGTTTACGTTGTTCACTTCAGTCATGAAGTAGCTTTGGTCTGCTTCGATGTTTTCGACGATACCGTCAGGGTGCCAGATGACTATGCGCTGATGCATGGACGAAGGCACAACTCCCACTCCATGGATCCACGTTCTTCCCAACAACAAATTGTAGTTGGCCCTGGAAGCTATGACTATAAACATTGTTGTCCTGGTGATAGTGCCAACTGTCAAATCCACTTGGATAACGCCCATAGTTGAACCCACTTTCCCTTCATAGTTCGACAGAACCATGTTGTGTGGTTTCGCATCAGAGTCATCTTTTCCAATCTTTTTTAGCATGTAATGGGGCATTAGGTTCACTGCAGCTCCCCCATCCACCAGTATTTTGTTAACGCCTGTATTTTCCACCTTTCCTTTTATGAATAAAGGTTTCAAATGCCCTCTCATTGGTTCGTCTGGCTTCTCAAAGAAGCATTCTGTTCTTCGACACAACCATTGTTCATGATGTAATAACACACAGGCCGTGGTCCCACAATACTATCTATCATATTTTCTTCTTCATCTTCGATTTCCATTACTCTGTCATAGTCTCTAGGAAGGACTGAAACCACATTGCATATTACGTCGAATGACCCTTCTTCGTCAGACTCAAAATTGTCAGTTGCTTCGTCACCTTCTGATATTATGTTAATGGGCTTTGACAACTGTAACATGCTGCTAGCGTTGTTCCTTTTGAGAGCTTTGTCTTTCTCTGCCTGAGTGTTTTTGCTGGACTCTGCCTTATCATCGCCAGTATTTGTCTTCTTAACGTTAAGTCCTTCTGTTGCGTCTCTCTCAGCCCTTTTCTGCCTCTAGAACCTCCTCCATTGAGACTTCGACATGGGACTTTTCCCTTTATAGTTCTCTGAGGGGTATGGTCTTGACTTTTGTTTCCCAGTTTCTTTCTTTACTTCGACTGAAGAGCCTCTCTGGACTTCGAAATTTTTCCATCTTCTTGGTCCTTGGGCATCTGTAATGGGTTGCACCCATCTATCATCAGGTACATTTCCAGATGGTTTGTAAGTGTTGTGGTATCTGCCCCCAGTGTTCTGAAAGTGGTAATGTCTTTTTCTTGGATCACACCTACATGTTTCGACTTCTGGTCTTGGTCCCCAATTTCCTCTTACTTTATTCTTCTCCACAGCCTCCAAATCTGCTGCTGCTTTTCTGTCGAATACGGCGCTGCATCTTGGGCATAACATTACTTCAGTCTTTTTCTTTTGGAACCTTTGGATAAATTCTGCCAAGTTCTTGTCTTCTTTTGGGTAGATTGTCCTTTGGTGCTCCTCTTGACGACATTCCTCTTTTTCATTATTCTTTTGAGAGGCTTCCACCATATTGATGTCTATTTTCTTTCCTCCAGCAATGCTCAGCTTATCCATCTTTTCAATGAGGATTTCTTCGACAGTGTCCACCCTGACTTCCGCAGTGTCCTCGTTTGCAGTTTTGACAACATTGGTGAGGTGCTTGACCTCCTCTTCCTCTATTTGGTTAGGAGCAACATATTCGGCAATTTTGTCTTTGTTGTTGAGGCCTTCAGGAGCCTTCTTCTCAATGCTGAGGGAAACATCTGATCCTTTCTCAATGTTCTCAAAAATGTCTTCCCAAACTGTTGGCTGGATTTTGTTGATGTCAACCTGGGCACTGGAAGGAGCGGTGTATTTCACTAGATAGTCAAAATTTCCGCTAGGCTCTCCCAAAGTGTCCCATATTATTCCTTCTTCTGCTAAGGTGTTGTTTCTTTTGTCGAAACCCTCAGTAGCTTTTTTCTTCATGCCCTCAGAGCTTTTAGTAATCCTGGTTTTGTCTTGATGGTCGAAACCCTCAATGGCCTCAGCTTTGCTCTGGTTATTGAAATCTTCAGTAATTTACATGTTAATGGCCTTGTTGAGACCCTCAATAGTCTCAGCCTGTTTTGGAGCGTCAAAACCTTTAGTGGTCTTGACATCATTCTTTACCTCAAGGTCTTCAGTAACCTTGATCAGTACATGCATGGTTAATTCGTCTTCGGATACTTCTTCCACGTTGGGTTGGACTGGGAGATCTTCATTGATCCCCACCATGTTAACGTAGGTGTCGAAACCCTCAGTGGCTTCAATCATCTCGAAGCTATCATCAAACATTTTCTCTATTTCGACCATATTCAAGTCGAATGGTTCAGCATAATTGGCCTCCAGGATCTGCATAGGATTGGTGTCAATCCTCATTTGTTGTTTTGGTTTGTCTCCAAACCTTAGCCTTCCATCCTGGATTGCATTTTGCACTAGATCCCTGAAAAGAAAACATTGAGAAGTTTTATGGCCCAAGAAATTATGGTACTTACAAAAACCTCTCTTTTTTTGTTGGTTAATAGGGGGTTCTTTAACACCTGGTGGTTTTATTAACTGACCATCCTTTACCAACAAATCAAAGATTTTGTCATATTTGGTGACGTCGAACGTATATGTTCTTTTAGGGAATTTATTGTTCTTCTCCGGTTCGACAGGATTCTTTCCATTTGACGGAGTTAACATTTTGCAAGAATATGGTGGACCTTGCTTTAATTCTGCCAGGTCAATTTCTTAGTCGTCGAAAACGACTGTTTCGTCTTTGTCACAGTCATCTCCTTGGCACATTCCTACATAAGCCACCCTTTCTTTTTTACCTTTGTTTGCCCAAAAATTCTCAGCTTTTAGCCTTTCGATCTGCCTTACCCTATCTGCTAATTGTGCCATATCTTTTAAGTATTGAGTATCTAGTTTCTTCCTTATGGAATAGTCTAGACCTCCTGCAGCCATTTCGACCAGTTCTTGTTCCGACACTTGGGTGAAACATCTTTCTTTTAGCAATCTGAATCTGTTAAGGTAGTCGTCTATAGGCTCTGAGAATTTTCTTTTGACGCTTGCCAACTCTTTCAGGCTTATCTTAGTTTGTTCCATGTATAATTTTTCATGGAACAATCTTTCCAACTGAGTCCATGTATGTATGGAACCTGCTGGTAGGGATGTAAACTAAGTAAATGCGTTCCTTGTTAAAAAGCTTGGGAAGTATTTCATCTTTATATTTTCATTATGTGTTATTTCGCCTGCTTCGATCAAGTAACGTGTTATATGTTCTATGGTGGATTCACTAGTATCCCCTGAAAATTTTGTAAATTTGGGGATTTTCCACCTTAGGGGTAGTTCTTGTTGTAGAACATATTCAGAGAGTGGGGAAGCGTAACTGGGCCTATGGAATCCCGTGTTTTCTCCATTTTGCGCCATTATTCTCTCGACCATGACTACCAAATTGTTTTCGACAGGTGGATTATTGTACTGCATTCTTCGTTCTAGAATGTCATCAGCGTCTTGACCTCTCTATACTAACAACCTCCTAGGCTCCTGTTGGATAGGGACTTTGACACGAGGGTGTTCTACAATCTCTTCTTGGATCCTTAGATTTGCCTGAGGGTTGTTTAAAGGTCTTTTAT
This sequence comes from Lathyrus aphaca, assembly GCA_963966055.1. Taxonomy (NCBI): domain Eukaryota; kingdom Viridiplantae; phylum Streptophyta; class Magnoliopsida; order Fabales; family Fabaceae; genus Lathyrus; species Lathyrus aphaca. Next base: position 171,471,842 of record OZ014519.1, read on the forward strand.
TTATTGTTGGTTCTTCTTCGACATTGATTATTGGATTCTGAACCACAGGTTCTCTCTGTCGAATTTGGGGGACTCCAAAGAATTCAGCAATACGCATTATTTTTGTTGCCAATATCCGATTTGTTTGAGTAGTGCTTTGTATTAAAGGGTTAAACACTTCCCCCATTTGTTGAGTCAACCTATGGACCATTTCATGATTGCTTTCGTCCATTTTTGACGTATTGCCTGCACAGAATTAGTTGTAATCACTGGCATGTGGAATCCTGGTGGGGGTTGGTTTGGTCTACTAACATTCCCACCATAACCTGAACCTTGTAATCGCGAAGACATGTGGGCCACGGTATCAGAATACAAAGGTGTTGCGTTATGCAAACTAGCCATCACTGAAGTCGGCATTCCATAAGGTTGTTCTCTTCCAAACATAGGCGTGGAAAAATTTGTTTGATAGGGCCTAAAGTTATTTCCCCCAGGGGGAGGGATACTCATAGGTATTGAATGCCCTATGTTGGAGGAACTGGGTCCGCTTTGAGAAAACGACACCCCTGGTATCGATCCAGATGATGAAGGATTTCCTCCTTCTGAAACGTGGAGTGTTTTCGCATTCCCTCCCGTCGAAGGAATAACATTGGAAATTGGAATTTCGTCAGTATTTACTGGTGGTAGGATATCCATTTTCCTTACTCTAGTTCGCCTAGGTCTTTCTACGCTAGTCACGGCTAATTTACCACTTCATAAAATCATACAACGTAATAAAACTCTTTTGGATTGAGAATCCATTTTAGTATTTCAGCACAGTCCCACTTGGCGTGCCAATTTGTTTCCTGGTGTTTTTTGGCGAACAACCTCCGGTTTACCAATTCCTTGGAAAAGGGTTACTTGCAGGACCAACCACACAAGTCCTAGGACACATGTGCTAAAATTTAAAGGATAGGTTCTTAATGTATGAGTTTTATTTATTCTTATACATTCTGTCGAACGGTTACTCAACAAGATTGTTCTTATTGATATTGCAATTTGGAAATGTTTATCTAATGAAACTAACAAAGAAACTTTAAAGTTTGCATTGAAGGTTTGTTGAAATATAAATTGACTTGGAAGTAAATGACTGGAAAGTAGATTGCTTGAAAGTAAATGAAAACATAAACTTGAGCAAGGAATGAATGATAAATCTAATCTTATAACTAAAAATTGAATAGTGTTTACACGAACATTTTCCAGATAATTCTCCTTTCTCTTACACACGAGTATTAAAGTAATCTTCACAGAAATATTGTACAAAATTTCACACACTTTTACACAAAGCAAACTATCCTATTTATATACAAATACAATAACCGTAGAATAACGGTCAAATCCTAAGACTTCGCCACTTGGCATTTTGCATGTTACTAATCCCTAAGAATCTTCCATGTATCTGATATCCGAAGAAAAACCGTTATTCATAGAAATTGTCTTTTAAACCGACGAAATGATGTATCTCTTTGCCATGTTGAATTCATTTGAAATTCAAATAGTCCCCACGTCTTCCTCGTCGAATCCTTGTCTTCATATCTCTTGTAAAAAATACAAGAGGATTTTCTAGTAGTGATGTGAAGAACTTCCTGAAGGGCAACTCGTCCACGTTTTCGACATACAATTGTTTGTCCTATCATGAACTAAATCACCACAAACCTTCTCAAGATTATGGACATGTTTGGAAGAAAGTGTGATCCAATATTCTGGACATGTTTGGAAGAAAGAGTGATCCAGGATTCTGTGAAAACCTTCAAAGCCACACACATCACCCATTTAAAGTATAATAAAATGAGAAATCCTGAGAAACTGCCATGTCAGACAATGATGATGTGTAAGGGACAAAGCTCGACAAATCCATCATCTACTAGGGCTTTCTCATGGTGTCGAAATTATATGTATACAGTCTGCTAATTCGTGATTTCTTCAGTATTTTAGCACTGCCTTTCATTTTTATTTTAAAAAAGAAAGATATATCACTATGGTTCTTGAAACTAACACTACTATAAAATGCGTTAACAATGACGCTGTGGTCACCACAAATCATGCATACACCGTTGTAAAATCTCTAAACTAAGGGGCTATTCTATTATTTTTATTTACTATTTGTATATAACAACGGTTGTTTATTTCAACCGTTGTGACATGTCTTTTTTTTTAAATTCTAAATTAAACTTTGGCACTTCATTATGAAATTTAATTACAAAAGTTTTATATCATGTCGGTTGTGGTATGTTCATTGTTGTGATATGTATCAAACTTCAATTCCCAACAACTACATCTTTTTTCCATTTTTAACATATATTTTTGAATCTGTAGTATCAAACTGATGTGTAATTAGATTCAATTCCCCAAAACTACATTCTTTTAAATTTACTTTCCATTTTAAATATGTATTTTATTTCATTTTTTAGCATTTTCATGTTAATGAGAATAATTTGATCAAATTAAAAAAATGAAAGACAAGAGTATATATAATAGATAAGTTCATTAATATTTAAAACAAGGGAGTACATATATTTTTCAAGGATCATAGCTCATAGCTATAAAGGCATCTTCATAGTCTAAAGGATTGTCCTCACTCCCTTCATTAGAGTTATAATAATATGTTCTCTTCTCCTTCTTTTTCTTTTTCTTTGGCTTCTTCGTCTTCTTCGTCTTCTTCTTCTTCTTCCTCTTCACCCTTAACGCATCCGGTCTGACGTTGGCAGCTTAGTGGACCTCCTCATTTGGTTGCTGGCATTACTCAGTAGTGATATATGTGATGTTTCTGAAGGGAAAATTGCGATCTAAACACAGTGAAAAACAAAACAAAAAAATCCCTTTAGAGATCCTTACGAAAGATCATGATCTGTGATAGAAAGGTTACCTCTTATAGAGATGAAACCTTTGAATTTGAATCGATGGATGATCATGAATGTTATACGATGAACATCGCCTCTACTCAGTCCACACGAACAACTTCTTTCAGTCACAGTGCTAGCTGATTACGATCGAAGGTTTTTGAGTGAGGGAGAGAAAAATAGAATACGGTCAGGGTTTCAACAACTACTACCTTTAAGCTTCTGCACAAGGGTTCTATTTATAGAACTACTTGTGTGGGATACAAGCTAAAAAGCCCAACTCAATAATAATATTATTATATTATTATAATAACTATTATTATAATAAACATAATTTTATTATTATTATTATATTTTATAACTATTATAAAATTAATAATAATAATAATTATATCATATGTCAATCACATGGTACCTTACCATATTACGTATTCCATTCAAGTGCATTGTACCTTACGATGTACCTTATTTATTCTACCTCTTCTCTAATTGTCCTTATTTGTGTGACCCTGTAGGATTTTGCAACATTGGCAATTATATTAAATCATGTATTTAACATATTAAACAATGAGCGGTATCTAGAAACACATCACTGCTACCCAAGTCACAAAATTGTCATGTGATCTGACAAAACCTTTTGTGATAGTACTTGTGTGTAAAATTACCTTTTATCCCTTATCTCTATATTGAACATAAGGCATATATCGTGTCATCCTTGTCTAGTTCAATATTGGGCCCTTAGACATTTATCCTGTTATACAGGATGGGAAAATTCTATCTAGGTTACTCATGTCCCTCAGCAAGCTTTGTGAAGTACCCATCAATTGTCTTTATGATCATCCAATTACGGACAATGTTTGATCAGTAATGAAATACTTAACTCTACATATATGGTCCATAGTAGTTTCAGGTCGAAGGGTGGTATAAACCACTATCACCATGAAAGTAACTTATGACATTTTGCATAACATTTTATGTAGTACTCTCATTATGGGTTAATCCAGTATAAATAGTATTCCTAATATTCATACATATATTAGACTTGATAACTCCTTATCCATGATCCATGAGATGTGATCATTAGTCTATCTACATAATAGTCTTAATGCTTTAAGGCTATCCCATTTCACATTAAAGCTCGACTATGGATTCTTTAAGAATAATGTCCTTATGTTTAATGGAATTTCATGATTAAGTCACACTTAATATTTCATTAAACGAACTAGCTATTCTAGGGACTTTATCATTTTGGAAAAACAAACATAATAGAGAAATGCCTTTTATTATTAATAAATAATTCAATACAAGTACAAAAAGTATTGGCCTCTAAGGCTTACACCAATAATCTCCCATTAGCACTAGAGCCAATCAGGCATACCCTTAATACCTATAGATCTAGTATGATCATCACGCTTCTTCCGCGCAAAAGGTTGTGTTAGTGGGTTAACAATATTGTCAAGTGTAGGTACTCTGCATATCTTCACATCTCCATGATCTATTATCTCTCGAATGAGATGTTAATGCCTAAGCATGTGTTTGGATTGTTGGTGAGATCTGGGCTCTTTAGCTTGTGCGATGGCACCATTATTATCACAATAGAGATCGATGGGATCCACAATGCTAAGGATTATGCCAAGTTCACTAATGAACTTCTTGATCCAAACATATTCCTTTGTTGCATTTGAGGCAGCAATATACTTGGCCTCGGTTGTAGAATTAGCAATTGTTTCTTGCTTTGAACTTTTCCAGCTCACAACACCACCATTTTGGCATAACACATAACCATAATGCAATCTAAAGTCATCCTTATCTGTCTGGAAGCTAGCATCGGTGTATCCAATTACCGAGAGCTCTTCCTGACCTCCATATATCAAGAATGTATCCTTAGTCCTTATCAAGTACTTAAGGATATTCTTGACAGCTACCCAGTAAGCATCACTAGGATCAAATTGGTACCTACTCATCTAACTTAAAGCATAAGATACATCTGGCTGAGTATATAACATGGCATACATGATAGATCCTATTGCAAATACTTATGAAATCTTATTCATGCGATCCCTTTCTTCCTTAGTTGAAGGGGATTGTGTTTTTTATAGACATAGGACATGTTGCATAGGTATGAATCCTTTCATGGAATCATGCATATTAAAGTGTCTCAACACTTTGTCTATGTATGTACTCTGACTTAGACCAAGCAGTTTTTGTGATCTATCTCTATAGATCTTAATTCCTAATATATAGGATTCTTCACCAAGGTCCTTCATAGAAAAGCATTTCCCTAACCAAGCTTTTACTTGTTGCAAGGTAGGGATATTGTTTCCAATGAGTAATATGTCATCTACATATAATACCGAGAAAACGATCATGCTCCCACTAACCTTCTTGTAGACACAAGGCTTATCTTCATTCTTTATGAATCCATATTGTTTTACAGTTTCATCAAAACAAAGATTCCATCTTCTGGAAACTTGATTTAATTCATAGATTGATCGATGTAACTTGCATATCTTTTTGGCTTCTTCAGGTATGTCAAATCCTTCAAGTTGTGTCATGTACACATCCTCAAGAAGATTCCAATTAAGGAAAGTAGTCTTGACATCCATCTTCCATATTTCATAATCATGATATGCAATGATATCAAGTAAAATATGAACATATTTAAGCATTGGAATTGGTGAAAAGTTTTCATCATATTCTATCCCATGAATTTGTTTATAACCTTTAGCAATCAGTCTTGCCTTATAGGTATGTACCTTACCATCCATGTCAGACTTCTTTTTGAAGACCCACTTGTATCCTATAGGATTAACTCCTATCAGAGGCTCTACTAAGGTACAAACCTGGTTTGTGTACATGGAATCCATTTCAGATTTCATGGCTTCTGGCCACTTCTCAGACTCAGGACCAATTATGGCCTCTTGGTAGGTCACAGGCTCATCTTGATCCATGAGTAATACATCACCTTGATTAGTTATGAGATATACATATCTCTCTGGTTGGTGACGTATCCTACTCTTCCTACGCTGGTCTTGTTCTACTTGAACAGGTTGCTCATCTACAACTATTTGTGATTTCTGCTCTAATTCCTTCATAGGTGTATCAATTGTTTGTGATTCTTGAATTTCTTCAAGCTCTACTTTCCTCACACTGATTTCGTTGTAAATAAATTATTTTTCCAAGAAGACTCCAGTTCGAGCGATAAACACTTTGCCCTCAGAAGGATTGTAGAAGTAATATCCTCTTGTTTCTTTAGGATACCCCACAAATAAGCATTTGTCAGATTTTGGCTCAAGCTTAGTTGAAACTTTGCGTTTCATGTAAACTTCACAACCCCAAATCTTCATGTAAGACATATGTGGTTTCTTACCACTCCATATCCCATATGGTGTCTTTTCTACCTTCTTGGATGAAACACAGTTAAGTGTGTAAGCTGATGTCAGTAGTTCATGTCCCCAAAAAGAGTTTGGAAGATCAGCATGACTCATCATGGATCGGACCATGTCTAACAAGGTTCGATTTCTTCTCTCAAAAACACCATTCCATTGTGGTGTTCCAGGAGGAGTGAGTTGGGATAGAATCCCACACTCTTTTACATGGTCATCAAACTCTGGGCTTAAATATTCACCGTCTCGATCTGATCGAATAGTTTTAATATTCTTACCTAATTGGTTTTGTACTTCATTCTTGAACTCCTTGAACTTTTCATAGGAATCAGATTTATGTTTCGTTAAATACACATAACCATATATACTGAAATCATCGGTAAATGTGATGAAGTATTGAAAACCTCTTCTGGCTGGTATGTTCAGTGGTCCATATACATCAATATGTATGAGGGCCAAAATATCATTTTCCCTTTCACCTTTTCCTATGATTGGGATCTTTGTCATCTTTCCAATTAAACAAGATCTGCAAGTATCATATGACTCGTAATTAAAAGAATCCAAGAGTCCATCTTTATGGATTTTAGAAATGTGCCTCTCATTTATATGGCCTAAGCGACTATGCCAAAGGTAACTTGGATTTAACTCATTAGGTTTCATCCTTTTAGTATTAATGTTATAAATTGGCATTTCAAGGTCAAGGATATACAATCCATTATTCATTTGTGCGGTAGCATAGAATATATCATTTAAATAAATAGAACAACAATTGTTCTTTATTATAAATGAAAAACCAAACTTGTCCAAACAAGAAACAAAAATAATATTCTTGCTAATTGCAGGTACATAATAACAGTTCTCTAACTAAATTATTAAACCACTAGGTAAAGTCAAAACATAATTTCCTACGACTAAAGAAGCAATCTTTTCTACATTGCCAACTCGTAGGTCAACTTCACCTTTTGAAAAATCTCTACTCCTTTTTAGTCCCTGCACATTGGTACAAATGTGAGAACCATATCCATTATCTAATACCCATGATGTTAAAGTAGACAAATTTATTTCTATAACAAAAATACCTGAAGTTGAAGTTTCCACTCCATTCTTCTTATCTTCCAGGTACTTTGGGCAGTTTCTCTTATAGTGTCTAGTCTTACCATAATAGAAGCAAGTGCTTTCCTTAGCTATGCCTCCATTAGGCTTCAAAGTAGGTGCAGTATGTTTGGATTTGGAAACTTCCTTGCCTTTCCATTTACCACCCAGCTTGGTGGGCCTTTTGTTCTGTTTCTTTCCATTACTGACCATCATAATGGATTTCCCTTTTGACTTCAGATTTTACTTAGCAGTTCTTAACATGCTTAGCAATTCAGAAAGATATTTGTCCATATCATTCATGTTAAAACTAAGGACAAATTGACTGAAACTCTTCAGCAACGATTGTAGGATCAAATCAGTTGCAAGCTCCTTTTTGAGGGAAAAATCCAATCTTTCAAGATTCTCCACATACCCAATCATCTTGAGTACATGGGGACCTACTGGGCTTCCCTCGGATAGCTTGGTTTGGAATAGGGCTTTTGAAACTTCAAACCTCCCATACCTTGCCTTCTCTTGATAGAGCATCTTCATATGTTCGATCATATCGAACTCTGCCATATTTTCATGTTGCTTTTGTAATTCATAATTCATGGAAGCCAGCATGAGGCAAGAAATTTCATTGGCATCATTGACATGCTTCTTATAAGAATATCTTTCATCCTTAGGAGAAGAAATAGGAGGATCCTCATCAGGAACAGGTGTCTCTAAGATATATAACTTTTTATCATGTTTAAGGACAATCCTCGAATTTCAGTGCCAATCCAGAAAATTTGTCCCTGAAAAATTTTCCTTATCAAGGATTGATCACAAAATGTTATTAGATATGTTTATTGTCATGGTAATCTACAAAATAGAATGTAAATATATAAGTATCATTAAAACAACATATTCAATTAGGTCTTTAATTAAATATGCTCCCACTATTTTACTCAAAACTAATGAGCCTCATCATTTGATTCAGAAAATCCCGTTGGAAGATTTTCTAGTGGATCGAGATCCATATTTCGCTTTATTTTAAGTCAATGTTAGGCTGATTACACAAAACTCTACTATTTAGGTAGGAACTCCTTCCAATTGTATCCAATACAATTCTCGAATATTTCAGTTGGGTGAATAACTCCTTATTCCAATTCATCATATGGATCATTCCTAACTCTTTCTTCTAAACGTATATAATCTAATTATATTTTGTTCGGTTAAGTTTGACCCATTGTTTAGAAATTGGATATTACATTTATCCCATCGCACCTCAATAATATAGAACATGCACCTCGCGTTAGGAGAAACCTACAATATTCGATACTAGTCTTGATGAGTTCTAAAACTTGGAAATAAAAAACTTAATATTAGTTTTGAGGGAATTTTAATCCGTTTGATCTCTCTAGCTTATTTATCATATAAATCATTCCTCATACATGCATCAATATACATAAAATATATATCAACAGACAAAGAAATGAAACTGTTATGGCCCCTGCACAATTGTTCTCCCAAGCCAACGAGAGAACCTAAGCTAAACCTAACAACGATCTTCACTTCTCCAAGTAAGATCTCCAAGGCTATCCTTATTTATTTTGTAGTCTTTTCTTTCTTCATAATAACACATTACATAAAGGAAACTCGTTTTACATACGAGGTATTGAGATGAGAAAAGAAGTTACATGATGAGAATAAGAGAGAGGCATGACACACAGGTCGTATTTTAAATTCCAAAACAAAGAAAAATAAACTAAGGCCATAACTGATCACCACAAGAAAAATAATAAACAATTTTTATTATTATTAATTTAAATCCTATTAATTAAATAAATCAAATTAAATTTTGGCAAACACGACCTTAAACACAGATTTCATTGACGCAACCTTTGTGTTGTTATACTGCCTGGGACGACCGTCATGGTTGCCATGGCGACCGTCACACATCAGCCCATAACAACCATCCAACTTAAGTATGTGGCAACCGTCCCACTTAAGTCTACTATGATCGTCACACTTCCAATTGTGCGCAGACCTCATTGAGATCGTCACACTTCCAATCGTGTGTAGACCTCATTGACGGTGCAACCCTTGTGCCTTCATAAACCTTAATGCGACAATTTGATACCATCAAACCACCATGATTAATAATTCAGTATGATTGATCTGTACGCCATCGTTTCACCATACTAAAGTCGTATTCTAAAACAGATAACCACAGATCGCTCAAATGAATGATAATTATTACGTTATTTGAACTGACAAAATAAAATAGTTGTCGCTCCCACCAAATGACACCTAGGTCAGACGGGGTACAGACGTGAACGGTGGGTGAAAGAGAGAACATGAAGATGAACTGAAAAGAGTCGCCAGCTAGGCATTTTTATCCCTAAGGAAAGGTAATGCTGCATAAACCTAGGAAAAGATGGATAAGACGGTCGCGAACCAGAGAAATTGAGAAAGGGGGTTGGTTACAACCTGGGAAGGTATTAGCACCCAGATTGTCCGTCGTACTCGACGGGATCCACGCTTGAAAGTTTGTGTTTAAAGGGGTAGTGTTAGTGTTATTCTGTGTGCAAAAGCTGGAAAAGAATAAAAGTGTCAGTGCAAAAGAAGTGAGAAGTGAAGAAAAGGAGTGTCAGTGTAAGAAAAGAGTGCAATGCTCAAGACAATGAGGCTTAAAAGAATAATGCTAGAAGAGGGGGAATATACAGAGACTTTTGTTCGATAACAGTTAAGTTATGCCTATGTATCCTCTCGTGCAATAAGGAAGTCAAAACACCGTAGTTTGACTCAAAGAGACTGAAAGATAAATTGACTTGTGAACTGCTTGCTTGTCTATGCTCAAGTGTATGACCTGTCTGGCTCAGGTGCAAACTGTCTTGCATTAGACGGAAGAAGCAAGTTCTCGTTTGTGAGTGAATGAGGTGAGAAAAGAATCCCGAAGGAGACGATTATTGTTTGTTTTTGTGTTTTCAATCTTTTATTGTTTTTTGGATTTTGTCATAAGAAAATGAGCTTAAGCCTAAACCAAGGGTTAGTAAACTCATCACATCCTCCCTCTAATTAAGGGTAATGAGAATACCTTAAGTATGAAGTAATCACCTCACACTTAATCACCATGATGTAGGATTAAGATCATTAACCTAATTGCATTTATTTAGATGTTTTTGGTATTTTTGTTTAGTGTTAAGTAATGAGTTTAAGCCATAATCAAGGATTTAATGGACCCATTACACCATCCTAATAGAAGCATAATAGATGAGAACATTTAAGCTGAGGAAGATACCTCAACTTAATCCATGATTAGGGATTAACCTCATGACAAAACAAAACCTTTATTAGAGTGGATTTTAGTTAATGATAAGATTAAGAAGTGGATTTTATGGTTTGTAAGACAACTTGAGGGGGAATTGTCCATTAACACTAGGGTTAGTCCTTCTTAACCAATTAAGGAAGAATTAGAACCCTAATGCAAGGCCCAAGTTACAAGCTTATTGTCTTAGTGATTATTAAGGTGGATTGATTAAGAGATTTAAACATATCAAGGGTTTAACACTTAGGATTAAAGTTATGCACTCCATCCTAAGAGAAGGATGCAGGCATAATCTTAATCACAAAGCCTTAAAGCCTTGAAGGTTTAGTCTCTGATTATGAGATGAAAAAAGAGACACAAAAGATGACACAAACGTAAAACTAATGGGGGGACTAATCAAATCCTAATTGTGATCATGCTTGTGTGTTCCTAGGGTTTATGAGGCTTGCAAGAGATCTTCAAGAAAAGCCACCAAGGAAGAAGCAGATGAAAGGAAGAGAAGCAGAAGAAACAAGTCAACTTACTTCACTTAAGAAGATAAGTTGCTTGAAGAAAGAAAGTGAAGAAGGAACATGAATGAGCAAGCTCACTCTAAGACAAACACAAAATGCAGAAAAGATGCATAAGGGAGATGAGAAAAGAATGTGAGAAGTGAAGACAAATTCACTTCTCAAAGTACTTACCACCTGAAATGTTAGCAAAAGGAAATGAAATGAAATGAAAATGAAATGTATGCAAGGATGCAAACCAAAACCAGAAGCATGTTCATGATGTGAATGATGCTAAGAGATGATATGAAAGCATGTCAAGAGTTATGAATGATCATACAAGTAATGAGGATGCAAATGAAGCATGAAAGAAGCATGAAAGTTCATAAAAGTTCATGGAATGTAATGGATGCATCACATGGTAAATGGATGAAGAAATGATCAAGCATGGTTCTAATGTGTCCTAGGATGTCTTATATGTCATGTGAATGCATAAAATGTCATGGCAAGTTCATGAATGCAAACAAATGCAAGATGTATGCAAGAGAAGATGAGAAATTAGGGTTTTCATGCAACATGAGATGCAAAACTCAAAAACAGAAGAAAATGACAAGATAAAAAATTGAAAATGCAATCAAGAGAACCCTAACCCCACATGATTTCATACCCCAAAGGAGAAAACCTAACTCTTAACCCTAAGGAAGTTATGATTTTTCTAAGTTTCCTAGGGTTTTAAGGTACCTAAAGGGAAAAAATGCAAATCAAATCAAAAAGGCAGAAGAAATTTGTGACAAAATTATGCTAGAAACTAAATGTCAAATGAAGATCAATGCAAAAAGAATCATTGTCATACCATTCTTGGTTAGGCAAAAAATAATTCTTGAAGTTAGGGTTCTAAAATGTGAATTTTATGAACCCTAAATTCAAGAAAATTATCAAAACTTGTTCAAAACCAAAAAGAAATTTGTGTGGATGGTATGACAATGTCTCTAAATGTTTAAAAATGCAATATTAATTTTTTTGGATTTTTTAGAAACCTAAATGATATTTTAATTAATTAATTTTCATTAATTAATTTTCATTAATTAATTAAAATAAACATTTAAATGTTTAAAAAATGTTTTTTGATGTGAAAAATAAAAATAAAAATGTTTTTAGGTTAAGAAAAATATTTGAAATCAAAATGCAGAATAAAAATATTTTTGGAAATTTTTAGCTATTTTAAATAAATGATACAAAATAAATAAGAAAAATATGAATTAAAACTGAATTAAATAAAAGTAATCTGATCCAAGGGATGTCATTGATTCTGGGGAAATATTTGTCGACTTGGCGCGCAATCCTATGGCTCACATTCAAATTCACTTAAACCTAATTAACTCATTAATTAATCCAGATTAAATATTAATGAGCTAATCTCCACCACACAAACACGCGCGGGAAGGGAAATCATACGACTCACATTCAAACCTAGCCCTAACCCTAATTACACACTTAATGACTTTCAGGTCATCGGAGAAGAGCTCCAGTCGTCTTCTCCGGTGACCCCCTCACCTGAAAACTTCCAACTTCTTCTCTAGGTAATTTTTGGAGCTCTAAAGCTCCAGATCAACTCCCCTCACTCCCCTAAGCTCAAATCCACACTAAAATCACATTTATTCATGCTCAAATTCAAGATTCAAAAGGAAGAACAAAAATGGAAGAAATTTCAAAACAATCATACAAACTCATTTCTCAACCATTTTCGAAAATTTAAAGTTCAGTGTGATCAGTGAAGCATGCTTATTCATTTTGTAACATAAAAAAGAGTTTCTGGAAAAATAAATTCAGATGGCTACCTGAGATGAAGCTTTTCACCCTTGAGCTTTCTGGTCACTTCCTTGGTGCAAAAAGACTCCTTTGAACCTCCTGAGGAAGTTGCAATGCTTGGAAAGATTTGAGGATGGCTGGTTTGAGTGGTAATAACCCAACTGGTCAGAAATCGTGTTTTGTGTATGGAGTGTTTTTGGCTGTTTCAATGGTTGGTTTGTGATCAGTGAGTGATTTAGAGATGAATGGTGGAATTTGTTTTGAGTTTGAGTAAGTGTGCTATGAGTTTCGAAGGAAAATGCAAGAGGAAAAGTTTTTGGTAATGTTGAGTTCTTGGAGGTTTCAGCTTGCGTTTGTTATGAAAAATGACCCTTGAGGCATGCTTGTAGTGTCTGGATTGGGAAGAGAGTGGGTGGTGGACTGTTGTGATTGGTATGTGTGAATTTGCATAAAGTCAACATTTCTTGTACTTGAGGTATGGGCAAGAATGCAGCTGGCCTTTGGGCATGTCCATGCGTAGCTGACTTCAAGGATGTCCATAAAATCAATCTTGAGGCTATTCAGCATGTGGGAGAAAAGTTATGGGACCTTTTGCAAATATGTGAAGTTTTGGCCCTTTTGAGAAATCTTGATGTTCAAGGCATGCAATCTTGCAATTCTTTGGGAAATTCTGATCTAGAGGCAATGCACTATGATGTTATGATACATTGAAGTGTGTTTGAAGTCACAAAAAGCCTTGGCAAGTGGTTTTGCAAAGAATCCCTTTTTGGCGCATTCTTGAAATTTATGGGATTTTTGCCAACTTTGACAAGCCATAACTTGAGTTCCATAATGAATTAAAACTTGTTCTTGTACTTTTTGAAAAGGGAATGATCCAATCTACAACTTTCATGACAAAAAAATTTTCATTTGAAGTTTTTTTGGTTGAGAAAGAGGAGGTTGAAAAACTTTCCCAAAATGGAAAGTTTACATTACAAGTCATTTCCATTTTTGGCAACTTTTGGTTTAGCTCACTTTTCTTCAATTTTGTGAACTTCTAAGCACTTCAATGATCAAATAAAGACCATATAACTTCAATTTGATGAAAAATCCACTTTGGTTCCATGTTGGGGGGCCTCAGATGCCCTGATTTTGCTCTAACTTGCTCAAGAAGTTACCCAATGATCAGATGACTTCCCCATTGAATTTCTTCATAAAAATTGGTATGCATGATCCTTATAACATATTGAGACCCTTAGAAACAAGAATGACAAAAAAAATGGAGTTAAGGCCTCTGAAACCAAAACCCTAATTTCAGGTCATCTGTGTAGTGAAACCCTGGCTCTGCTTCCATGCTTTGTAAGTTCTTGTGATTCTATGACTTCCTTGATCTTTGAAGGATATAATATGATGATTGAACATACATGGACCCTCTTGGGATGATTGAAGACCTTTGGAGTGGCTCAGATGGATCTTGGATTGCTCAGATCACAAACCCTAGATGCAGATGAATTTGAACTAATGCAGTGAAGCAAAAATGCAATATGATATGATATGATTAAGCTAATGAAAATATGAAAGATCAAAAGCCATGGTGTGAACTTAGTGAGGGAAAATTTGGGGTGTTTACAGCTCCCCCTATTCAAGCATGAGTTAGTTGTGCAGGATGTGAGCGCCTGGCTTAACAGACAAACAAGATAACTTGTGGTTGAATACTAAAGACAGTCCAAAATTTGCACTCACTGGGGAGAAGAAGAAAAGGGATATAGATTGTAAAAGAAAGTATAGTATGATTATTAAATGAAGGCGATGGAGGACGACCATCGAGCAGAGGACGACTGCTGGGGATAAAGCAATGACGAGGACGGTCGACATGCTGGGGAAATAAAGAGATCATGATGGGGACGACCATCAAGTAAAGAAACAAGACTCTTTGGGGATTGAAATAAAGGAAATGATGGGGACGTCCATCAGGTTCAGAGAATAAATGAAGTAATGATGAGGGATGGTCATCAATGGTGAAGGACGATCACCTAGCAGGGGACGGCTGCTCTTTACCACGACATAGGACGAATGCCGGATAGAAAAAGTCGACGATGGGGACGACCATCGGATAAGCATGATGAAGGACGATCATCAAGAGGTGAAGGACGATCACCTAACAGGGTATGGCTGCTCTCAGGGTTTATCATGACATAGGACGAATGTCAGATAACAAGATCAACGATGGGGACAGCCATCGGATAAAATGATGAAGGACGATCATCAAGAAGGTGAAGGACGGTCACCTAGCAGGGGACGACTACTAAATATCATGACATAGGACGAATACCGGATATAATAAGGTTTCCAATAATGGAGACTATGCTGGGAGAAGGATGAGGGACGGTCACCCAAAGGTGAAGGACGATCACCTGGCAGGGTACGGCTGCCGAAAGTATCACGACATAGGACGAATGCCGGATAGAAGAAAGGTTACCTTACTGGGGAAAGGTAAACACAGACGAGTGCATAAGCTCCTAAGAAGCAAAGGTATAAGTGTTTGACACTGTGTATAGATTAAAAAATGCGGACGAGCATCCTTAAGACTACGATATGGACGAGTATCGGTAGAAACAACGCTGACACATGTTCAGAGATGATGATACGGACGAGTATCAACTGGTTAACAAAGAACATAGACGAGTGTTGACTCTGAGGGGAAATAAGTGTGTATACAAGATACGAACGAGTATCTGTATGAGTAAAAAAAAGCATTGTGAAGTATGAGCAAGACACGAACGAGTGCTCAATTTGCTGGGAAAAGTGACACGGACGAGTGTCAGTAGAGAAAGCGTATAAGTTATGAACTTATAAGTGTAAAAGGTGTTCAAGCAATTTGTGGGGATAGGATGACATGGACGGGTGTCAATGAGAGTGCATTATAATAAGTGTTTGGGTAACCATGCTGGGGAGTGGTGACACGGACGGGTGTCAAGAGAGTGTATAAAGTTTTGTATTCAAAAAAGGATATTTGTGGCTTATATCTGCAGGGGGATGATATGACATGGACGAGTGTCGAACGAGTATATATAAACATGTACTTGTGTTGGAGAGTGCAAAGGGGACGCTTTGTCTTTCTGTTGGGCAAATTGAGACGTATTTGCATACTGCTGATGAAGTGTTGTTGGCATTCATAGGTGATGGGTTCGAACCTGACTTGTGATTATGCAATATGTTTGATTTTTGCCGTAATGCTCCGTATTAGACGGAATGCTACGCTTTTGTGGTGATTTATGATGCGAATGCCATGACCATGCAAAATATACCGATCCGGGATTCAGATCCCGCTGCCTGTGGAGATCTCTGACTGATCTTCTTGAAAGGATATCCCAGCTGGGGATGAGATCATTGGTAGATCTGATAAAATATACGACTCTGCTTAGGGAATTAGATCGATGATCGATCTATCCGGTAATGGTATAACCCAGCTGGGGATGAGGAAGCTTTCGTCACTTTGTTGTGCGGGAAATTCAGACATTGCTCTTCTGGGGCTCCGTGGGGAGATGATTTCCTGTCTTTGCTGATGATGAGAGATCTGGCGCTCTGTTGGGAGGAAAAATCACTGAACGGTCTTCATAGAGATTTCCGTGGGGATCCTGCTGAGGATGAGGAGACTTTGACAACTCAGCTGGGGAAATGAGCATTTTCTGGTGCTGCCTGAAGAAGATGTGTTGGGGAAGTGGTGCTTCCAACTCCGCTGGGGAAAATCATTCCAGATGATGTTAGGGGAGGAAGTATGCTTGGCGTGCCCCATGTCGCGAATTGAATAACTGCAATCCTGTTAAGACAAAGAAACGCACAAGTTCCCCGAGGTATCCCTTACTGGATTCTATCATAGGAGTTTAGATACTCCTAGGAGTAAAACACATTTCCTGTAAGCATTTATTAGAAAGGCATATTTGTTTTATGCAAGTATCAATATCATGAGTATTGGACATTTTGCAAACGAAACAAAAGTGTACATGATAAAATGTGACTGAAAATTCTGGTTTTATTAATTTGTGTGCTTTGAATTAGCAAGTATAGTCAAAGAAACAAATCCCCTGAAATGAGGAGATTGTTACAAATTGAGAAAAATGAAGGTGCTGGCAATGTTGATGACGCTTCAATGAGCTTACCTTTGCTATGACCCGTATGACCTTGACGTTCTTCTCATCTTGCTTTCTGAAGAAAGTTGATTCTGACCGATGCTTTAACCTTTCGAAGTTTGCCATGTTGTGAGTGATACAAATGAATTTAGAATGCAGTTGTTCGCTTATTCCCTAATTTTGCGTGGATCGCCCTTTCGGGTTTTCAATCCACCGGGATACCCATTTTTTCCTGAGCTGTCCAATGCGGCTTTTCAACTCAGCGGGTGTACATTTTTTTGATTTTTCCCTTATTTCTGTCCGAGTCCTTTATTCTGTTTTTGACTCGTCGGGATGCCCTATTTTTGCCTGGACTTACATTCTGTTTTTATGTCCAGCGGGTCATTTTATGCGAAGTATTTTTTAACTGCATCTGAATTCATAGGGGACAGGAAATCTTCACCATCCATAGTAGTGAGCATCAATGCTCCACCAGAGAAAACTTTCTTTACTATGAACGGACCATTGTAGTTCGGAGTCCACTTGCCCCTGTGGTCTGTATGAGGAGGAAGGAGTCTTTTCAGCACAAGATCTCCTACTTGGTATTCCCGAAGCCTGACTTTCTGATCGAAGGCTTTATTCATTCTCTTCTGATACAGCTGCCCATGACAGATTGCAGCCAATCTCTTTTCTTCGATCAGACTTAGTTGATTGTACCGAGATCGGACCCATTCTGCTTCATTCAGTTTGACATCCATCAGTACCCGTAAGGAGGGAATTCAACTTCAACATGTAGGACTGCCTCCATACCATACACAAGTTGATACAGTGTTGCCCCAGTGAATGTTCTGATTGGGGTGCGATACCCATGCAAGGCAAATGGTAGCATCTCATGCCAGTCTTTGTAGGTGACCACCATCTTTTGCATAATCTTCTTGATATTCTTGTTAGCTGCCTCAACAACGCCATTGTCCTGTAAGGAGAATAGTTGTGGTGTTGAATTTTGAAGTCCCGACACAGTTCTGCCATCATTTTGTTGTTCAAATTGGAACCATTATTAGTAATGATTCGCTCGAGTATTCCATACCGACAGATGATGTCCCTCTTCAGGAATCGGGCTACCACTTGCCTGGTGACATTCACATACGAAGCTGCTTCAACCCATTTGGTGAAGTAATCAATGGCTACCAGGATGAATCTGTGGCCATTTGAAGCAGTCGGCTCAATCTTTCCAATCATATCAATGCCCCACATGGCAAAGGGCCAAGGTGAAGACATCACATTCAAAGGATTTGGAGGCACGTGCACCTTATCTGCATAAATCTGGCATTTGTGGCACTTTCTGGCATAGGCACAACAGTCTGCATCCATTGTGATCTAGTAGTAACCTGATCTCAACAATTTCTTAGCCATTGCATGTCCTCCAGCATGGGTACCGAAAGATCCTTCATGTACCTCGTGCATCAGCAAGTCTGCTTCTGTCTTATCAACATATCTGAGAAGTACCATGTCAACGTTTCTCTTGTACAAGGAACCATCAGTATTCAATAAGAAACTACCAGCTAGCCTTCTTAATGTCTTCTTATCATTGGATGATGCCCTAGGTGGGTATGTTTGATCCTCTAAGAAGCATTTGATGTCATGGAACCAAGGCTTGTCATCTTTAGCAATGTCCACGGAGAATACGTATGCTGGTCTGTCAAGTCTGGATACTGAAATCTGAGGCACAAAGTTGGCAGCTTGAACTTTGATCATGGAGGAAATGGTAGCCAGAGCATCCGCAAACTGATTTTCATCTCGAGGGATATACTCAAGTTTGACTGTTGTGAAGAAAGTCAGTAATGTCCTCGTATAATCCCGGTATGGAATTAGATTCTCTTGGTGAGTGTATCATTTGCCGTTGGTCTGATTGATTACCAGAGCTGAATCCCCGAACATAATTAAAGTCTTGATCCTGAGGTCAATGGCTTCCTCAAGACCCATGATACAGGCTTCGTATTCAGCTTCGTTGTTAGTGCAGTTAAAGGTGAGTTTTGCCGAGAAAGGCATGTGAACTCCCTTAGATGTGATGAGCACTGCACCAACTCCACGACCATTCATATTAATAGCCCCATCAAACATCATTGTCAATTCTTCTTCTGGGTCAGGCCCTTCAGTGTGAACAGGCTCTTCATGATCTTTTGCTTTTAGGAACATGATGTCTTCATCAGGGAAGTCAAATCTCATTGGCTGGTAATCATCAATGCGTTGCTCAGCCAGATAGTCAGACAGTACACTGCCTTTGATGGCCTTTTGAGATGTGTACTGAATGTCATACTCTGTTAGGATCATTTTCCATCTTGAAACCCTTCCGGTAAGTGTCGGCTTCTCAAATATGTACTTGACTGGATCCATCTTTAAGATCAATAAGGTAGTGTGGGTCAACATATACTGCCTTATTCGGCGAGGAGCCCACGCTAAAGCACAACAAGTTTTCTCGACCAGTGAATAACGTTGTTCACAGTCGGTAAACGTTTTGCTTAGGTAGTATATTGCATACTCTTTTCGACCAGACTCATCATGCTGGCCCAGCACACACCCCATTGACTCTTCTAATACTGTCAGGTACATTATTAGAGGTCTTCCTTCAACTGGAGGCATAAGGATTGGAGGTTCTTGTAGGTACTCCTTGATTTTGTCAAAAGCCTTCTGGCAGTCTTCATTCCACCTGACCGTTTGTTCTTTCCTTAACAATTTGAACAGGGGCTCACAGGTTGCAGTAAGATGAGATATGAACCTTGATATGTAGTTCAATCTACCTAGGAACCCCCGAACTTCTTTTTCTGTCTTTGGTGCAGGCATCTCTTGAATGGCTTTGACTTTGTCAGGGTCAACTTCAATTCCCTTTTCACTTACAATGAACCCCATCAGTTTACCGGAACGCACCCCAAATGTGCATTTGTTGGGGTTTAGCTTCAGCTGGTACTTCCTCAGACGCTTGAACAGCTTCAACAGATTTACCAGATGATCTTCTTCTGTGAGGGACTTGGAAATCATGTCATCCACATAACATTCAATTTCTTTGTGGACCATGTCGTGGAATAATGTTACCATATCCCGTTGATAAGTTGCCCCAACATTCTTCAATCCAAATGGCATTACCTTATAACAGAATGTGCCCCAGGGTGTGATGAAAGTTGTCTTCTCCATGTCTTCAGGTGACATCTTGATCTGATTATATCATGAAAATCCATCCATGAAGGAGAATACCGAGAATTGAGCCGTGTTGTCGACCAATACATCAATGTGAGGTAATGGGAAGTCATCTTTCGGGCTAGCTCTGTTCAGATCCCGGTAATCCACACACATCCGTACTTTGCCATCCTTCTTAGGCACTGGTACAATGTTAGCGACCCACAGTGGGTAACTAGTCACAACAAGGAAACCAGCGTCCCACTGTTTTTGTACCTCTTCTTTTATCTTCATGGCCATATCCGGACGAGTACGGCGCAACTTCTGTTTTACCGGAGGACAGTCTTCCTTCAAAGGAAGCTTGTGCATAACAATGTCGGTATCCAGACCTGGCATATCTTGATAAGACCAAGCAAAAACATCAACGTACTCTCGCAGCATGTCAATAAGTTGCTCCTTCACTGAATCTTGCAGACGGGCCCCGATCTTCACTTCTTTCAAGTCTTCTTTCGTACCAAGATTAACTGTCTCAACTTCCTCCTGATGAGGAGTGATAACTTTCTCCTCTTGTCGTAACAATCTGGCTAGTTCTTCAGGTAGCTCATAATCTTCTTCAATCCCTTCATCGGCTTGATTAATCGGATTGTCGAAGTCATATGAAGTCATAGCAGTGTCGTTGTCGGTGCAGTCTGGAGGGAACTCTCTGCAAGGGTTTAGATTGGTTCATTTTAGTGATCAGTTTTATCTTGTTTAGAAAAAGTGAAAATGAAGTCATTATTTTGAAAACATTGCCATTTTATTGTTTTGTACAAAAAATGAAAAATGAAAATAGTGAGCAAAAAAGAAGATTCGTTTGCAAAAGATGTCCTGATATTCATTAATTGATCGTTTGCACAAAATACAAGATGGCCCGATTACAAAATGAGTCCTGACATCTTGGGCAAGATGCAGGACTTGATGCATGCTTAAAAGACAGGAAATAATAATTACTCCGCAGGAGTAACTCTTATAATTTCCTGGGAAGACCAGTTAGAGACTTGGTTCCCCGGGATCCTTGGACGTATCCAGCTTTCCAAGTTGCGTTCGTCTTCTTCCTCGTCTTCCAGACTGTTCACAGCATTCGGGGTAAGCATTCCCCCGCTGACAAATTTGGGCTATGCTGCAGCCTCCGATTGATCTTGTCGAGTTGGTCTGTAACCCAACCCGAATCTGTCTTCTTTCTTTTCTACTGGAGGAAACTTGCCCCATCCTTGAGCAGTACCCTCCTCAACAACCTTTCGGGCTTGTTGATATAAAGTGATGGAAGTTCCAGACAAAACAGTTGCTTCATTGATGTTAAGGGCCTCAAACCCCTGACTCATAGTCTCATGGATCTCCCCATCCATCTCTATATACTTGTAAGTAGCCAGCTAGCTAACGAAAATGTCTTCCTCCCCGCAGATTGTGATAATCTGTCCTTCCCACTCAAATTTTAACTTCTGGTGAAGGGTAGATGTAACAGCGCCAGCGGCGTGAATCCAGGGTCTACCCAACAAACAGTTGTAGGCCGGCTGTATGTCCATCACGAAAAAGGTAGTTTTAAAGATTTGTGGGCCAATCATCACAGGTAAATCAATCTCTCCAAGCACTGATCTCTTAGAGCCATCAAACTCTCTCACCACCAAGTTACTTAGGCGTAATGCCAAACCATCATACTTCAGCTTCACCAAGGCTTTCTTTGGGAGGACATTGAGCGAAGACCCAGTGTCTACCAATACATGAGAAAGAACAACACCTTTGCACTCTAAGGTGATATGTAAAGCCTTGTTTTGATTGCATCCCTTCGTCGTTAAATCAGCATTTGTGAAGCTCAGTCCATGACTGGTGTTAACATTTGCAACCACTATTTCCAGCTGATTAACCGTAATCTCTTCCGGCACGTAGGCTGCGTGCATGACTCTCAACAGTGCATTCATATGGGCTTCGGAACACATTAACAATGATAATATAGAGATTTTGGAGGGTGTCTCATGAAGCTGGTCCACCACTTTGTAATCACTCTTTTTGATTATTCTCATGAACTCGTCCACCTCTTGTTCAAAAGACGTCTTCGGAGTTTCTTTAACAGTTGGTTCTTTAAGTACCACATTCTTCCCTTTTTCTTTAGCAGCAGCTTCTACTTCAGCATTGGGCCTTGGTGTTTGTGAGGCAAAAAGGCGTCCGCTTCTGGTGAAGCATCTACCTCCCCCAACATTGTCATCTTGTGGTGAAGAGGTTGATGAATCTAGAGTGATCTTCTCTCCGTCACAGTAAAGATCAGAGTCGTAGTGCCAAGGTATGGCATTACTGCTTTCATAAGGAACAGGTTCAGGCACCGTAATGGTGACCGGACTGATTGCTGCAGCGGAAGGAACTGTGATGGTATGCGGGTCATAATAGATTGTGACTGGAGATCTGGCAGGAGGTGCTGCAGCTTGTTGTTGGAAATTGTTGTTGGGATGAACATTTGCTGGGTCATAATAGATCGTGACCGTTGAGACATCTTCATTAGTGTTCGCTGGTGTTGTAGGAGATTCCGTTGATAAGATGGGTGTTGATGTTGTAGAAGTAAATGTTGCTGAACTCTGATCTGTTGAAATAATGGGTGGAGTGATTGCTGGAGTTGTGGATGAATTAGTGGGAATGATAGTTGTTGCTGTTGTAGGAGGATCTATTGTTGCTGGAGAAAGAATTGTTGAGTTTGTAGGAGAATCCATTGTTGCTGAAGAAAGAGTTGTTGATGCTGGAGGAGCCGTTGTGGTAATTTACGGAATCCCATCTCTGATAAGGCCATCTATGCCAAACCTTAGCCTCTCACAACCATTAATAGAAGTCTTGCATGATTCGCAGCAGGCCTCACAGCCCGGGAACACCTGGCATCTCAGGAGTTGAGCTTTGACTTCTGCCAACGGTGTTTGAATCTGTGCAACATTGTCAATCAGTGCAGATGGTTGATCCTCTTCTATGGCATTAATCCTTGGCCCACCATGATTAGGCATAGGATTTCTGTTAACATTCGGAGGAGGTGCGAAATTGAGAGCTTTGGAATCGACCAGATCTTGAACCTTCATTTGCAAGGCTCTACACTTCACAGTAGTGTGACCAGGTGCATTGGAATGGAAGGCACACCTAGTATTGGCATCATAATTCTTTGGGAGATTGAGAGGATCTGGTGGAGCCAACGTCTTTAACTCAACCACGTTAAGCTTCAGGAGTTGTGGCAGTAAAGCAGCATAAGGCATAGGAATGGGGTCAATCACCCTATTTGCCTGAGATGGCCTCTATTGAAAGGGGCGTTGTTGTTGGTTTTTGTTGTTATTGTTGTACGTTCTTTGTTGCGGAAAATGAGATTGTTGCTGATAGTGATGTTGTTGTGGCTGTTGTTGAGGAAAAAGTGGTTGTTGTGGAGCTGGAGCCGGGATAGTAACGACTGCTATTGATCTGTGAGAATACCGGGGTCTGCCCCTGCCTGCATGGATAAAATTAGTTTCTCCTGCCCTTCGGGGTCCTGAAAAATGTTTTCTGGGGTTATTGGAGGAACTTGCACCATTGTCAGAGATTTTGCCCATCTTTAAAAGACTTTCAATTCTCTCACCAGCTATATCTACATCGGCAAAACTGGTGGAAGAGAAAGCAACAAGCCTGTCAATATAAGTTCCCTGCAAGGTGTTCATAAACATGTCAGCCATTTCTCTTTCAGACATGGGTGGCTGGACAGCAGCAGCAAGCTGTCTCCACCTCTGAGCATAATCCCGAAAGCTTTCCCTTGAAGACTGAGACATGCCCATTAGAAGAGTCCTATTGGGGGCCATGTCTAGGTTGTACTGGTATTGTTGGATAAAGGCTTCGGCCAAGTCTTTCCAACATCTTATAGTGGCCCTCGTTAGATGAGAATACCATTCTCTTGATGCCCCAGTCAGGCTGTCCTCAAAATAGAACATCCATATCTTCTCGTCCATGGTATAACCCTTGAGTCTCCCTAAGAAGGATTGCAGATGAGTACGCGGGCAGGAGGTACCATTATATTTTTCAAAGCATGGGGGTTTGAATTTGTGGGGAATCCTCATCCCATCTACCAGCCCCATATCCATTACATCAAAGCCTAAAGAATTCTGGCATTCTAAGGACCTTAGCTTTTCATCAATCTCATCCAGTCTTCGGTCATACACCTCATCCCCAGCCCCAATAAATGTGAATTGCTCCTCCTGAGGATCTTCTTGCAAGATCCTGCCTGCAGCAGTGTTTCCTTGAATATTCCTTGGGATATTAACATCCGGGTTCAAATGGGGCCCAAACTCTGGTGGGTCGATACGAGGCTGCCCTTGTTCATTATTGCTAGTTACTCCTGTTCTAGGGTAGGGCTCTTCAGGTGTCTGCCTTTCTACCAGCTCTCTCAGCCTTTCCTGGCTCTGAGCTAAGCCAGTCATCACAGCCATAAATTGGGACATTTGGTTTCTCATTTCAACCCTTTCCTTTGCCATTTGATTTCTTACTTCATTGAGGTCCTGCTGTACCTGATCCATCTGAATGCCTGGAAGGTTGTTTCGCGTTGGGTACCGGTGTGTTCGGTTGACAGGGAACACTCTGCGACGAGCAATGTTTCCTGAAACCACAACAAAGTGAGAAACAAAATAACAAACAAAACCTACAAAACAAAGAAAAAGTTAGTATGCAATGCAATATGCTTATTTGTCTTCCAAGGTATCCGGTTTAGTTCTTTGGTTTTGACCTTTCCAGACCTCGAGGAAATGCTTGATGATGTTGAGAGAAATCCCACCAAAATAAAACAAACTGATATATTACAAATGATGAAAATACATAGTCTGTTTACAACACACACCCATGGTGGGTCAAAAATACAACAATAAAAAGCAAAAAATACATCAAAAGGAAAGAAATACAAGCAAAAGGAATCAGACATCCAATCCAAATTCATCTTCCCTGACTTCCTTCAGGAGGGCCTCCGTCACTGGACCAGCTGGGTGCTCTATAATAGTCCTAATGAGGAGGTTCCTGGTAGCAATGGCATTAGTCAGCTTCTTATGCCTGTCCTGATCTTTTGATCTCTTTAACCCTGCTCGGAGCTTTAATTCTGATATCTCCTTCTGAGCTGCCAACAAAGCTTCCTGCTGCTTCTTCTCATTGGCCTCCAGCTGATCAATCTTGGCTTGAGTCCTCTGGTCTTCTTATGCACGAGCTTCGATGATCCTGATCCACCTAGCCTGGCTTTCCTCCAGATAATGCTCAGCCCTAGCTTTCTGAATCTTGGCCTCCTTGCAGGCATTCTTCAAAACCAACTCTCCCGCTCTTGCTTTCCTTATGTAGTCATTTGTCCTTTCAATCTTGGTCAGATGCTCAGTCTTGAGTCTTTCCAATCTCTCAATGTCCAGACAACTGTCATATCTCTTCCAGAGAGTCTTCTTCAGGGCTTCAGATAGCTGATTATTCCTCTCTTTCAGCTTTTCAAATTCCTCCAGGATAATAGTTGATGCAGGCTGTACTGTAGAAGGTCCAGGTGTGTCTTCCAAGGTGAAAGGCATCCTGGTGATCTGAGCTTTAGTACGGGACCAGTCAGAGTACTGGGCTGAAGCAATATTATTACACCTTCCAAGGATGGCTGACCCTTTGGTCTGAATGTTGTCCCAAGCCCATGTAGCTTGCCTGACAACAGTAGAGCCATATTGGATCTCACAGTATAGGGTCTCAGCTAAATCCTGTCCTCTGGGAGGGTGAACCAAGGCATATCCCAATTGTCTCTTAAACAGTAAAGGGTTGTAGTTGATGCAACCTTTTACTCATATCAGAGGCACATTAGGGTACTGCCCACAGCTGGTAATAATATCTTTGCCTTTGGTGCTCTTAGTGCACCATCTAATATCATCTGATGTTAAGGCAATGAACCTCTTGGCCCAATTCTTCTGCTGATGGGGGTTCAAGAAGGCATCTGATTTGGGCAAGTGTTTGAGAAGCCAAGAGTAGAACAAAGGGACTAAGCATCTAACCAACTTCCCTCTTTGCTTTTCATTTCTCTGATGGATGGAGTAGTAAAAATCCCCTAGCAATGTAGGCATTGGGTTCCTCAGCTGGAACAAATGGATGGCATTCTTACTCACAAATTTGGGCTCATCTGCAAACAATATAACCCCATATATGCTGATAGCTAAAAGTGCACAGACTACCTTCCATTCTCCCAATGCAGCCTTCAGGGTGGCCTGAGAAATCAAAAAGTCCAGATGTAAACCAGGAATCCCAGCTATGGTTGTCAAGTTTTGCTCAATGAGGGCAGGCTCCAAATGCAATGCCCTTGCTATCTCTTCACTTCTGGGAGCAGTCATCTCTGGGTTGAAGGGGATCCCTCCTCTGATAGGCACTCCAATCAACAAGGAAAACTCT
Source organism: Lathyrus aphaca (assembly GCA_963966055.1). Lineage (NCBI taxonomy): Eukaryota > Viridiplantae > Streptophyta > Magnoliopsida > Fabales > Fabaceae > Lathyrus > Lathyrus aphaca. The sequence goes on from OZ014519.1 coordinate 171,498,437, forward strand.
TCCAACAGATGCCCCATCTGAAAATCTGGAAAGATGAAGCATCTGAGTGGAGGGTCATAGAACTGCAAGCATGTGTGGATCATGCTTCTTTGAGATGAATCAAGATCCATGACCATGTCTAGAATACCCCCATAGTGCTATCTAAATAGTGGGATGTGGTCAAGTGTGATAAGTGACTGGGCCTGCCTGATACCAGTCAATATGGGCTCAAACAAGTGATAAGATATGTTGCTTTTCCTTGGAACATCCATGAGTGCTGATGAAGAAGCTGAAGTCAAATGCTGATGAAGATCACAGACTGAAAAGCTGAAGGTGAGTCTGGCAGACTGATGCAGGTGCTGAGGGAGATAACTGAAGCAGATGCTGAAGAAGATAATTGAAGCAGAGGTCTAAGCAATAGAAGGGGTCAAAACCAAACCAATACATGATATGGTGGATACCCTGAAAAACAAATAAACAAATATTAAATGATGCAATGATGATATATGCAAATGATATGCAAGGGTTTGTGATCAAGAGCTGGATCAGATTATCTATCTTGATATAAGGCCCATGTTTGTTCAAAGATCCGGATGGAGGTTAAGAAATCCAGTAACCAGGGTGGGGGACTCAAATAAAGAGTCACATGTCCAGGGTTAATCACAAGAACTCTCCAAAGTGAAGTACTCTTAAACAATACAGTAACAGGGTATGATGTGGCCAAGGGTTCCTGCAAACCTATAAACAACCCAACCCCCTCACATGTATTGTTCTAGAACAAGGATCCTCAGACTTGGATCAGTTATGAGAAGTGTAAACACTTCTAACCCGGAGGTAAAATGTTTATAATAACCATAAAAGATCCTCCTCTAATTCACCTCAGATTCTGAAGGTCAAAATAAAGGTCATCCAGACTTAGCAGGCTTCCCAGATAGCCCTAGCACTACAGGAAATCTGTAGCACAGAGTTCTCAAGAAGAAACCCACATCTGAACCGTGTTTCATATTCCCGCACCAGACCGAAATGGAATGGGAAAGAATATGAACCACTCTAGCCTAGGTGTCACTCAGGTCCCAGGTATAGGAGCTTAATCACTCGGTGAAACCCCACCCACCAAAATAGAAGCCAGATCCAGCAATGATAATGACAGTATGATGTATAAAAAAAACTGTAAAGAAAGCAGTAAATAAAATTGTACATAAAGCAATAAATAAAGAAAATAAATAAACACAATTAACACATAACACCCCAGTAAACACAAATCAAACAAGCGCTAGGAGGAACCCACAAAAAGAACCATAAGCCCTGGTTGCAGTATAAAGTTCCCCAGCAGAGTCGCCAAGCTGTCACTCCCACCAAATGACACCTAGGTCAGACGGGGTACAGACGCGAACGGTCGGCGAAAGAGAGAACATGAAGATGAACTGAAAAGAGTCTCCAGCTAGGCATTTTTATCCTGAAGGAAAGGTAATGCTGCATAAACCTAAGAAAAGATGGATAAGACGGTCGCGAACCAGAGAAACTGAGAAAGGGGGTTGGTTACAACCTGGGAAGGTATTAGCACCCAGATTGTCCGTCGTACTCAACGGGATCCACGCTTGAAATTTTGTGTTTAAAGGGGTAGTGTCAGTGCTATTCTGTGTGCAAAAGCTGGAAAAGAATACAAGTGTCAGTGCAAAAGAAGTGTGAAGTGAAGAAAAAGAGTGTCAGTGTAAGAAAAAAGTGCAATGCTCAAGACAATGAGGCTTAAAAGAATAATGCTAGAAGAGGGGGAATATACAGAGAATTTTGTTCGATAATGGTTAAGTTATGCCTACGTATCCTCTCGTGCAATGAGGAGTCAGAACACCGTAGTCTGACTCAAAGAGACTGAAAGATAAATTGACTTGTGAACTGATTGCTTGTCTATGCTCAAGTGTATGACCTGTCTGGCTCAGGTGCAAACTGTCTTGCATTAGATGGAAGAAGCAAGTTCTCGTTTGTGAGTGAATGAGGTGAGAAAAGAATCTTGGAGGAGACGATTATTGTTTGTTTTTGTGTTTTTAATCTTTTATTTCTTTTTGGAGTTTGTCATAAGAAAATGAGCTTAAGCCTAAAACAAGGGTTAGTAAACTCATCACATCCTCCCTCTGATTAAGGGTAATGAGAATACCTTAAGTATGAAGTAAACACCTCACACTTAATCACCATGATGTAGGATTAAGATCATTAACCTACTTGCATTTATTTAGATGTTTTTGTATTTTTTTTTAGTGTTAAGTAATGAGTTTAAGCCATAATCAAGGATTTAATGGACCCATTACACCATCCTAATAGAAGGATAATAGATGAGAACATTTAAGCTGAGGAAGATACCTCAACTTAATCCATGATTAGGGATTAAACTCATGACAAAATAAAACCTTTATTAGAGTGGATTTTAGTTAATGATAAGATTAAGAAGTGGATTTTATGGTTTGTAAGACAACTTGAGGGGGACTTGTCCATTAACACTAGGGTTAGTCCTTCTTAACCAATTAAGGAAGAATTAGAACCCTAATGCAAGGCCCAAGTTACAAGCTTATTGTCTTTGTGATTATTAAGGTGGATTGATTAAGAGATTTAAACACATCAAGGGTTTAACACTTAGGATTAAAGTTATGCACTCCATCCTAAGAGAAGGATGCAGGCATAATCTTAATCACAAAGCCTTAAAGCCTTGAAGGTTTAGTCTCTGATTATGAGATGAGAAAAGAGACACAAAAGATGACACAAAGGTAAAACTAATGGGGGACTAATCAAATCCTAATTGTGATCATGCTTGGGTGTTCCTAGGATTTATGAGGCTTGCAAGAGATCTTCAAGAAAAGCCACCAAGGAAGAAGCAGATGAAAGGAAGAGAAGCAGAAGAAACAAGTCAACTTACTTCACTTAAGAAGATAAGTTGCTTGAAGAAAGAAAGTGAAGAAGGAACATGAATGAGCAAGCTCACTCTAAGACAAACACAAAATGCAGCAAAGATGCATAAGGGAGATGAGAAAAGAATGTGAGAAGTGAAGGAAAATTCACTTCTCAAAGTACTTACCACCTGAAAAGTTAGTAAAAGGAAATGAAATGAAAATGATATGTATGCAAGGATGCAAACCAAAACCAGAAGCATGTTCATGATGTGAATGATGCTAAGAGATAATATGAAAGCATGTCAAGAGTTATGAATGATCATACAAGTAATGAGGATGCAAATGAAGCATGAAAGAAGCATGAAAGTTCATGAATGTTCATGGAATGTAATGGATGCATCACATGGTAAATGGATGAAGAAATGATCAAGCATTGTTCTAATGTGTCCTATGATGTCTTATATGTCATGTGAATGCATAAAATGTCATGGAAAGTTCAAGAATGCAAGCATATGCAAGATGTATGCAAGAGAAGATGAGAAATTAGGGTTTTCATGCAACATGAGATGCAAAACTCAAAAACATAAGCAAATGACAAGATAAAAAATTGAAAATGCAATCAAGAGAACCCTAACCCCACATGATTTCATACCCCAAAGGAGAAGACCTAACTCTTAACCCTAAGGAAGTTATGATTTTTCTAAGTTTCCTAGGGTTTTAAGGTACCTAAAGGGAAAAATGCAAATCAAATAAAAAAGGCAGAATAAATTTGTGACAAAATTATTCTAGAAACTACATGTCAAATGAAGATCAATGCAAAAAGAATCATTGTCATACCATTCTTGGTTAGGCAGAAAATAATTCTTGAAGTTAGGGTTCTAAAATGTGAATTTTATGAACCCTAAATTCAAGAAAATTATCAAAACTTGTTCAAAACCAAAAAGAAATTTGTGTGGATGGTATGACAATGTCTCTAAATGTTTAAAGATGCAATATGAATTTTTTGGGAATTTTTAGAAACCTAAATGATATTTTAATTAATTAATTTTCATTAATTAATTAAAATAAACATTTAAATGTTTAAAAAATGATTTTTTTGATGTGAAAAATAAAAATAAAAATATTTTTGGGTTAAGAAAATTATTTGAAATCAAAATGCAGAATAAAAATATTTTTGGAAATTTTTAGCTATTTTTAATAAATGATACAAAATAAATAAGAAAAATATGAATTAAAACTGAATTAAATAAAAGTAATTTTATCCAAGGGATGTCATTGATTCTAGGGAAATATTTGTTGACTTAGCGCGCAATCCTATGGCTCACATTCAAATTCACTTAAACCTAATTAACTAATTAATTAATCCAGATTAAATATTAATGAGCTAATCTCCACCACACAAACACGCGCGGGAAGGGAAATCAGACGGCTCACATTCAAACCTAGCCCTAACCCTAATTACACACTTAATGACTTTCAGGTCACCGGAGAAGAGCTCCGGTCGTCTTCTCCGGTGACCCCCTCACCTGAAAACTTCCAACTTCTTCCCTAGGTAATTTTTGGAGCTCTAAAGCTCCAGATCAACTCCCCTCACTCCCCTAAGCTCAAATCCACACTCAAATCACATTTATTCATGCTCAAATTCAAGATTCGAAAGGAAGAACAAAAATGGCAGAAATTTCAAAAATTTCAGAACAATTATACAAACTCATTTCTCAACCATTTTCGAAAATTTAGAGTTCAGTGTGATCAGTGAAGCATGCTTATTCATTTTGTAACATAAAAAAGAGTTTCTGGAAAAATAAATTCAGATGGCTACCTGAGGTGGAGCTTTTCACCCTTGAGCTTTTTGGTCACTTCCTTGGTGCAAAAAGACTCCTTTGAACCTCCTGAGGCAGTTGCAATGCTTGGAAAGCTTTGAGGATGGCTGGTTTGAGTGGTAGCAACCCAACTGGTCAGAAATCGTGTCTTGTGTATGGAGTATTTTTGGCTGTTTCAATGGTCAGTTTGTGATCAGTGAGTGATTTAGAGATGAATGGTGGAATTTGTTTTGAGTTTGAGTAAGTGTGCTATGAGTTTCGAAGGAAATGCAAGAGGGAGAGTTTTTGGAAATGCTGAGTTCTTTGAGGTTTCAGCTTGTGTGTGTTATGAAAAATGACCCTTGAGGCATGCTTGTAGTGTCTGGATTGGGAAGAGAGTGGGTGGTGGACCGTTGTGATTGGTATGGGTGAATTTGCATAAAGTCAACATTTCTTGTACTTGAGGTATGGGCAAGAATGCAGCTGGCCTTTGGGCATGTCCATGCGCAACTGACTTCAAGGATGTCCACAAAATCAATCTTGAGGCAATTCAGCATGTGGGAGCAAAGTTATGGGACCTTTTGCAAATATGTGAAGTTTTGGCCCTTTTAAGAAATCTTGATGTTCAAGGCATGCAATCTTGTAATTCTTTGGGAAATTTTGATCTAGAGGAAATGCAATATGATGTTATGATACATTGAAGTGTGTTTGAAGTCAGAAAAAGCCTTGGCAAGTGGTTTTGCAAAGAATCCCTTTTTGGTGCATTCTTGAAATTTATGGGATTTTTGCCAACTTTGACAAGCCATAACTTGAGTTCCATGATGAATTAGAACTTGTTCTTGTACTTTTTGAAAAGGGAATGATCCAATATACAACTTTCATGACCAACAATTTTTCATTTGAAGCTTTTTTGGTTGAGAAAGAGGAGGTTGAAAAACTTTCCCAAAATGGAAAGTTTACATTACAAGTCATTTCCATTTTTGGCAACTTTTGGTTTAGCTCACTTTCCTTCAATTTTGTGAACTTATAAGCACTTCAATGATCAAATAAAGACCATATAACTTCAATTTGATGAAAAATCCACTTTGGTTCCATGTTGGGGGGCCTCAGATGCCCTGATTTTGCTCTGACTTGCTCAAGAAGTTACCCAATGATCAGATGACTTCCCCATTGAATTTCTTCATAAAAATTGGTATGCATGATCCTTATAACATATTGAGACCCTTAGAAATAATAATTACCAAAAAACTTGGAGTTAAGGCCTCTGAAACCAAAACCCTAATTTCAGGTCATCTGTGCAGTGAAACCCTAGCTCTGCTTCCATGCTTTGTAAGTTCTTATGATTCTCTGACTTCCTTGATCTTTGAAGGATATAATATGATGATTGAACATACATGGACCCTCTTGGGATGATTGAAGACCTTTGGAGTGGCTCATATGGATCTTGTATTGCTCAGATCACAAACCCTAGATGCAGATGAATTTGAACTAATGCAGTGAAGCAAAAATGCAATATGATATGATATGATTAAGCTAATGCAAATATGAAAGATCACAAGCCATGGTGTGAACTTAGTGGGGGCAAATTTGGGGTGTTTACAATAGTATATCCAATATACCATATTTGCATCAAAGTTAATCATATCACATATGAATTAGATCGATCATATATGTGTAACTTATGAATGATTAACATATCGCTGCTTCACCATACAATTGTCGGACTCCGAAGCATAGTCAATATCAATCATCCAAACCATACACAATTTGATGCCAAAAATTCAATATCTTAATTTGATTTAATTTTACATGATTTAATCCAATTTAAACAAAAATAAGAGAAAGTAAGCAATTACCAAACTCATGGTTTCGTAAGTGGCTCTGATACCACTGAATGGAAATATGCGATCTAAACGCATTGGAAAACAAAAAAATATCCCTTTAGAGATCCTTATGAAATATCATGATCTGTAATAGAAAGGTTACCTCTTTTGGCGATGAAATCTTTGAATCTGAATCGATGGATGATCACGAGCGTTATACAATGAACAATGCCTCTACATAGTCCGACTTTAGTATGGTGAAACGATGGCATATAAATCAATCATACTGAATTATTAATCATGGTGTTTTGATGGTATCAAATTATTTCATTAGGGTTTATGAAGGCACAAGGGTTGCACCGTCAATGAGGTCTACACACGATTGTAAGTGTGACGGTCTCAATGAGGTATAAACACAATTAGAAGTGTGACGATCATTGTAGAATTAAGTGGGATAATTGCTTCCGGTGTACCTTATTTATTCTACCTCTTCTCTAACTGTCCTTATGTGTGTGACACTATAGGATTTTGTGACGTTGGCAATTATATTAAACCATGTATTTAACATAATAAACAGTGAGCGGTATCTAGCAACACATCACTGCTACCCAAGTCACAAAATTGTCATGTGATCTGACAAAACCCTTTGTGATAGTACTTGTGTGTTCAATTACCCTTTTGCTCTTATTTCTATATTGATCACAATGTATATACCGTGTCATCCTTATCCAATTCAATATTGGGCCCTAAGACATTTATCATGTTATGTTGGATGGGAAAATTCCATCTAGGTTACTCATGTCCATCAACATACTTTGTGAAGTACCCATCAATTGTCTTTATATTCATCTAGTTATGGACAATGTTTGGTCAACAATAAAATGTTTGACTCTACATCTAGGGTCCATAGTAATTTCAGGTGGAAGGGTGGTATACACCACTATCACCATGAGAGTAACTTATGACATTTTGCATAACATTCTATGTAGTACTCTCATAGTGGGTCAATCCAGTATAAATATTACTCATAATATTCATACCTATGTCAAGACATAACTCCTTATTCATTATCCATGAGATGCGATCATCAGTCTATCTACATAATAGTCTTAATGCTTTAAGGCTATCCCATTTCACATTAAAGCTCGACTATGGATGATTTAACAATAATGTCCTTATGTTTAATGGAATCTCATGATTAAGTCACACTTAATATTTCATTAAACGAACTAGTTATTCTAGGGACTTCATCATTTTGGAAAAAAAACATAATAAAGAAATGCCTTTTATTATTAAGAAATAATTCGATACAAGTACCAAAAGTATTGGCCTCTAGGGCTTACACCAACATTTTCTGTTGGCATTATGATCATTTTTAGAACTCATTGTTATCGGATATTATGAAGAAATGTAAAACTGTGTATTTATAGATGAGGATGGAGATGAAAATGAAAAATCTGATACTTTAATGCTTGCAATGATGTAACATGCAATGTTTGATATTCCTGAATGATAATTTTGCAAAACGGAGAAAAATTTAAATCACTACTTGGGATGAGTGTTTTTCCTCTTCCGGGAAGAGCAAAGGTTGTAGTATTACAACAGTTGTGTTTTATAACTGTAATTAAATAATTATATAAAATGGAAAAAATGTTGTAGCAAGGATTCAAACCTTGTACCAATTAAAGGGGTAACACTATGGTTAATATGGATAACCATTGTGATATATTTATAATAATTATATACCTATCATGACGATTATATTCGTTAACCATTGTGAAATATTTACCATATAAGCAAATTAAGTTTCTCTTATTTACATGTATCGTCGTTTCCTTCATTGCGAAACCCCAACACCCATTTTTTTTCTATATTTTTGGCAACATACACTTCATATGGTCTTAGAATCTGCGAAAAGAAATATAAGAAGTGTGAAGAACCTTTTGATTTAAGCTTCTTCCTCCTTTTATTTCTTCTTGTAGAGTCTAAAACTAGATTAACATTAAGGTATTCTTCTTCTTCTTCCATATTTTGTTAGATATTTCTTATTATATCTTTTGTTGCATTTTGTTTATTATTATTTTTCTTCCATCTTTTGTTTAAGCTTCTTCCTCCTTGTATTTCTTCTCCGTTATTTCACAAACTAGATGAACATTATGATGATGCTGTGGAAAATAAGGTATTTGTTGTGAATTGGATACCTTAGAAACAAATTATAATAGGTTTCTTTAAGAAACCCACAAGGGTTAGGGTTTAGGGTTACCAAAGATAACAACAAGTATTGGTTATAAACTTCTATTCTTTTCTTTCTCTTTAAACAAGATTACAAGTATACAAGAATAACAAATAACCTCTCTCACTTTTGAATTAGGGTTTTATCTTCCTATTTTCCCTCTGGAAAAATGCAGCCTTACATCAATGTGCTTGGTTCGCTCATAATAGGTTGGGTTCTTCGACAGGTGTATTGCACTTTGACTATCACATTTAACAATGATAGTTCGACCTTGAAGTTTCAGCTCCTTTGCAAAACCTTCAAGCCACAATGCTTCCTTTACAGCTTCAGTTAGAGCGATATATTCCGCTTCAGTGGCTGATAAGGCAACAACCTTCTGAAATGTTGCTTTCCAACTAATTGTTGTGCCAAACATAGTGAAAACATATCCAGAAATAGATTTTCTAGAATTCATACAACCTGCATAATCAGAGTCGACATATCCTTCGATTGCTGCTTTACTATCTTCACCCAAGGCTCCACCATAAATTAGGACTCTATTTAGAGACCCATTTATGTACCTTAAAATCCACTTCAATTCTTGCTAGTGAGCCTTTCCAGGATTCGACATGTACCTGCTTACAAGACTTACTGCATATGCTATGTCGGGTCTAGTATAGACCATATCATACATCAAAGAACCTACTATATTAACATATGAAATGATATTCATATAAGCTCTTTCGGCATCAATACTGGGACACTGATCTATACTCATCTTGAATTGAGGGTTTGTTGGAGTCACAACAGGCTTTGAATTTGACATTGTCATACCCCAAATTTGTCCTATTTGCATCATTTTATTTTACTGTCTAAAAATATGTACCATTTTATTTTTCTGTCTGATATTTAAAAAAATCCCAAAAATATGTCACTTTTATTTTTATACCCAATTTCATCCATATCCAATATCCTTTTATTTTATATTTTATAAAAAAAATCATCAAAAGTCCAAAAAAATACATTTTTATTTTTAAACTAAAAAAAAAACTCAGATTCTCTTTCTATATTATAAGTTTTTCTATTTTTATTATTTAGTTCATTTTCAAAAATTCATATTATCTTCCATTATTTTTATTAAAAACATTTATTTCTTTTATTTCCATTTTTATTAGATTAAATCATTTAAATCCATCATTCTCCATTTCCACACTTTTCTTTTATCATTTGATATTCTTGTATTTTATTATGACTATTCATTATTTATTATTATTATTATTATTATTATTATTATTATTATTTATTGTTATTATTATTGTTTTTTATTATTTTATTTATTGTCTAACCATTATTCGGAAAATCCAAAAACATGTACCATTTTCTTTTTTGTCTTATAATCGAAATAATTAAAAAAAAATATGTCTTTACTTTTCTTTCGAGTTTGTGCAAAAGTCGGAGGAAGAATTTACCATATACCCCTACATCCATACCTATACCCCTACAATTTTTTCAAAATGCCCATTTTAATAACCTTATTATATTTTATTATATCATTATTTTTTTTTACCATTTGTGTCAGACCGTCAGATTATAGTAAAAATTGGTCCCAAAAAACACGTTCCGGAAGACTTTTAAGATGAGTTCCGGTACGTTAATTAACATATCGGAAGACTTTGTGTAAGTCTTCCGGTATTGTAATGTTTGCTCACCGGAAGACTTAATAAAAGTGTTTCGGAACAGAACACTTTTATTAAGTCTTCCGGTATCCCTGAATATGTGTACCGGAAGACTTTATGTAAGTGTTCCGGTATTGTAAGAGATACAATACCGGAAGACTTACATAAAGTCTTCCGGTTTGTAATTTTTTTTTAATTTTTTAATTTTTTTATTCTTTTTTTTAAAAAAATATTTTTATTTTTTAGGTGCAATACCTTTATACGAAAAAGAACCGATATGTGTGAATACATCAGATGTATTTACAACATCAGAGAGATTTGGTACACGAGATGAGGTGATAAGATGGGTTAAAGACACCGGATTACGAAATAAAGTGACGGTCATCATCACTCGTTCAGATACACAAACAGGCAAGAGAGGAAGAAGTAACAAAATAATATTTGGTTGCGATAAAGGTGGGAAATACAAGGATATTCGTAGTGGAATAGAAAGTGCGACCAAAAAATGCGGATGTCCATTTAAGATCAGGTCAACTCCGACAAAAGATGGATTTGGATGGAAGATTGATGTAAAATGTGGCGTTCATAACCATGATTTACCTGATAGATTAGAAGGTCACTCATTTGTTGGTAGGTTGACAGCGGATCAGAAGCAACATGTTGCTGATTTAACAAAGAGAAAGGTTGCACCTAGAAATATATTGCATTCCTTGTACGAGCGAGATCCAGATTGTGTCACTTGGATCACGCAAATATACAAGCAGAAGAGTATGATGGAAAAAGAGATAAGAGGTCCTAGAAGTGAGATACAACATTTGTTTAAGCTTATCGAGGCTGCAGGTTATGTTTATTGGAGTAGAAAAAGAGATGACTCTGAAGTTATTAAAGATATATTTTGGGCACATCCAGATTAAGTTAAGTTGTTGAATATGTTTCCTATTGTGTTAGTTATGGATAGCACTTATAAGACAAACAAATACAGGCAACCTTTGTTTGAAATTGTTGGCATGACATCAACCGAGTTGACTTTTGCTGTCGCATTTGCGTATATTGAGTCTGAGCAGACTGAGACTTTTTGTTGGGTGTTAGATAAGCTTAAACAATTGTTTGTGAAGAAAGATTTATTTCCACAAGTGATGATGACAGATAGAGATCTTGCTTTGATGAAAGCCATTGAGACTGTGTTTCCACTGACAAATAATTTGCTATGTCAGTTTCACATTAACAAAAATGTTGGTGCAAAAAGGAAACTATTAGTGGCTCCTGATATGCAGGAGTCAATTGGCAAATTATGGACGGATGTTGTATGGGCTAGTGATGAGGTTGAGTATGCTCAACATTTAAAAGAACTTGAGCAAGAGTGTGTTGATTGTCCTAAATTTTTTGAGTACGTGAACGACACATGGTTGACACCACATAGACAAAGGTTTGTTTGCGCATGGATTAATCGAGTCCTACATATGGGTAACACGACGACTAATCGGTATGTTTTAATTTAGATCCCAAAATATACTTTTTGTGAATTTTGTATTTTTCTTACTTAGTTTAAATATGTATTATTATAGGGTTGAGTCTGCTCATTGGAAGTTAAAGCAGATGTTGGGAAACAGTATAGGTGACATGGTTAAATGTTGGGAGGCCATGAATGACAACTTAAAGATACAAATTAGCAACATTAGAGCTTCTTTTCAAAAGAGTGTGTATGAAGTTGCACATGTCTATTCAAGTCCATTTTACACATATTTACGCACTTCAGTGTCGCGAGCTGCATTGAGGCGCGTTGCTGAAGAGTTAACTAGAATTGATTATATTGGAACTAACAAGGACAGATATCGATGTACTCTTAGAACAACCTATGGATTACCTTGCACGTGTGAGTTGGAAGGGTATATAATTAGTGGTATTCCAATACCAATTGAGGCTATGCATGTACATTGGAGGAAACTAAGTATGGAAATTAAGTTGGAAGAAGACTTAGATGAGGAATCAGATGTGGGTATGAAATCTGCAATGGATGAGTTATGGAAAAGGTATAGGTCACAAGATGTTGTTGGAAGAAGGGCATTACATAGTAGGGTTTATGAACTTGCATTTCCCACAACGACTTCTTTGTTAGCACCACCTGAAAAAACAAAAACAAAAGGTGGAGTCAAGAAAAAAGACAAAAAACCTGAAGGGTATGATGTTTACAGGGATCCTTCGTATCATGAATATGTTGATCAAGCATCACAATCTTCACAATGACAATCTCAACCATCACAAAATTCAAAAAAGAAATCTCAACCATCACAACTTGTGAAAAAGAAGTTAAAATTATCACAAACTTCACAATCATCTAAACGGTTCATCCTTCAATTTCCTTATCATATTAGGTCATTTATTGATGACGTTGTCAACGTATTGTCAGATGGTAATTGTGGATTTAGAGTGATTGCTTCATTGCGGGGTTATGCTAAAGATGGTTGGCTAATGGTTCGTCGGGACTTAGAATTGGAAATTATACATAATGAAAGATCAACTTTATATGCCAATTTATTTGCTGATCGGTTAGCTGAAGTGAGAGATTCTTTGAAGATAGAGGGAAGTGGTTCTCAACCAATAAATAAATGGTTGACTCTACCAGATATGGGTTACGTGATTGCGAATCGGTATAACGTGGTACTTTTCTGTTTAGGAGTTGAATGTTTGACTTTCTTCCCTATGACAACTACATTCTCACCGAATGTCTCATTTTATTGCATTGGATTTGTAAACTCAAATCATTGGATTCAGGTAAACATTGTTATAATTTGATATTATTAGTAAATGCTTTGAGTAATGTTAAATAATGTATTGTTTAATTTTGAATATAGGTTAACATGAAAGAAGGATTTCCATTGCCACTAGTGACAACAGATTGGAAGAACTTTCGTTATCCAGCAGCAACATCGTGGATGGTAGGATTTGCTGCACGTCTACAACATTGGCAACAACTTACGCCTAGATTATAAACACATTATGAATTATAAACTATGTTATTCATTTTTATTCATGAATTATATTATATGTTTTAATTTCACTATGTTATTCATTTTTAATTTCACATTCATGAATTAAATTTTAATTTCAATTTTTTAGTCGAAAAACTATAAATAACATATAACATAAATATGATCGTACATATAAGTTCAAATGTCAATATATTAAGAAACCAAGTCTAAAAAATATCAATAAAATATGTCACTGTGAACGAGCAATACGTAAAGCTGCAAACAGATCAGCAAAATGTGGATCATCCTCTTCAGCTGCATTCTGCTGAAGGTAGCGATGAATCAAGGTAGACACACAACCCCATGCAGGATCAGATGGTCCCGCATCGTAATCAGGAATAGATGCAACTGGCAGCTCATCATGGGTAGGAGGTACCAATCGAGGATGCGAAACACGATAATACCACTCAAGGTATCCATCCTCTACCTCAAATGGGGTAGTCGCCAGTGCAGCCGAACGAATCACCTGGCCAACGCTATGGATGTAACTAATCAACTCAACATCAATATCACCAGCCATCCTAAGATCAATAGGTGCAGGTGGAATGTATTGACGGTATCCAAACTGTCGAAGACACCTGTCAGGCATGTATGGAACAATAGTATCTCCCCACCTCAAACAACCCCTATATAGAGAAATCTCATCAAAAAGACGATGAACTCTATGATCCTCGAACGGCCACCATATGACATCGGTCGGTTTCAGCTCATCCATAATAGGTCGCAACCCATCCACCTTTAACGCCCATTGTTTGTATGTCCACCTCATCGCTCGCGGGAGACCACAGTTCTGAGCAGGTATCCAATTCTCTCCTTTTTTCCCAAGTGTAGGAAAATACTCATGAATCCAGCACTGTTAAAAAAACAATAACATAATAATTAAATATAACATAATTAACATAATAAAATTAACAATAGACTTAAAAGAAAATCAATAAACTGAATTTAAATATATAACTTTAACATAATAAAATTATCATTAGACTTAAAAAAATATCAATAAACTGAATTTAAATATATAGCTGTAAGAGAGTCGGATAACCACCAAGCTGTTTGCAACTAAACATGGACGCATCTCCAAGAAACCTATACAATGTCACCAATGCAGCTGTTGCCCAACTATAGTTGGACAACTCATTCAGGTCCCTAAATAATGCCAAGTATCGTGCCTCCACAAGTGTAAACGACTTATCCACAAAGATCGTGCAACCCAGTAACATCATCAAATAACATCTGGTCGCATATGCCCATGATGAAGCTGCTCGATGCTCTACGAATCGATCATATAACCACTCTATCTTGAAGTACGAACCTCTGCACTCACGAACCTGGAATAGTGCCACTCTCGATGACACTCCAAGGTAGTCAACAGCCCACTCAATGGCTAGCTCCTCAATGATGGATTGAGGGTTCCAGAATACCCCCCTGATAGGCAAGTGAAGCAGACATGCCACATCATCTAGAGTAATCGTCATTTCACCGAACGGCAGGTGAAATGAAGATGTCTCTAGATGCCACCTCTCCACAAATGCAGAAACCAAGTTTGCATCGATCTTCTTCAAACTTGATCTCTGTAAGGAAGCTAAACCGGACCTAGATATGATAGGATCAATCTCCGGTGGAAGCTGCTGTGGAACCATTTGGGTCAACTTCAACCCATGTCCTGCCACCTTCAATTCCTTCTTTGCCCCTCTCTCCTGAAATCAAATAAAATTAAACAAATTATACAATATCTACTAATAATTTCGGTTTTTATTCAAAACTAAATAATTATAATTCCTTACCTCACCAAACCATATACGTCTGGCCACATGATGCTCGTACGAAACCAAAATACTGGTATCGTACGGACCTCCAGGATACCCCACAGGATCTGTTGCAGCTGCAGATGTACCAACATCATCTGCGCGTGTCCTACTCGTATCGCCTCGTCCCATCGATCGAACTGGTATCCTCCCATCTCTGCCTCGTGAACACACCACTGGAAAAAAAACAATAAAACAATTATGTAATTAAAAAAAAAAAATTTCGGAAGACTTTAAGAAAGTCTTCCGGTACACAATATTTGGAAAAACTATTCCGGAAGACTTTATGAAACTCTTCCGGAACACTTTGTAAAAACGCATCATTCCGGAAGACTTCATCAAAGTCTTCCGGAAGTCATTTTAAAACCAACCCATCATACCGGAAGACTTTTATAAAGTCTTCCGATACCGGAAGACTTTTAAAAACTCTTCCGGTAAACAAATTATCAAACCGGAAGACTTACTTATAGTCTTCCGGTAAACACTTCTGAAAATTGAAAAAAAATTTCTCTCTGTAACTTTGGACGAATGGTAAAAATGGAAAGAAAATTTGATTTTTTAACTATTTATACAAGGGAAATTTGGTCAAAAAAAATTAGATGTGGGGGTATGTGATTAAGTGTAGGGGTGTAAGGTAAAGCCTTCAAGTTGGAGTTCATTTTGAAATTGTCAAGTGCGTGCGCGTGCGTGCGCGTGCAACATCTTGTGTAGAGTTTTTTTGTTCAATTCCAACTTTTATTTAATTGTTCATTCAATTTTCTTTAAGTTTTATTTCTATTATTATTATTATTACTTTTTATTATTATTATTATTATTATTATTATCATTATTATTATTATTATTATTATTAGTTTTTGTAATTTCCGTTATTTCCACTTTTATTATTATTACTTACATTATCATTACCATTATTTTTATTTTTATCATTTATTACTATTATTATTATTAACGTTATAGTTATTTATTATTTCAATTTTTTTTCTTCCATTTTATTGTTGTTATTATTATTATTATTATTATAGTATTATTAATATTGTTATTATTATTTGTAAACAAAAAATCTCAGCACATTCCACGTGACCCCACACAATAATTCACTACCTCAGCACAACAATCTTTTTTTTCGCATAACAACTTTTTCAATATCCAAATCTGGATTTTTACAGCTAGCAAAAAGATTCATTCCAATCCAAAATTCTCTTACTCAAAGTCTCCAAAATACCCTGCATTTTTTTTTCTCTATAACAAGATTTCCTTCACCTCATTAAAGGAGCTTGGACAAACCAAAGAAAAACCAAAAAATTCTGCATAATAACCAAGCTTCAATCACCATTTTCGTTCAAAAAATAATCACACAGTAAATAGAATAAAAGTTTCAGAACCATTCACAAATGCATCAACCATAAAACTCCCATTTCCTTTACTCATAAATCACCACCACCATCGGACTTTCTCAAAAACAACTCACATACAACTTCATCACCCTTCAACCAAACTCACCTTCAATAACTGATAAAGCTTCCTCATTCAAAACCATTAAACCGCGGCCACCACCTCCACCGCCTGAAAAACTCCCCAAACCGCTCCTTTTACCTTCACCACCAACATAAACCTTCAAACCACACAAATCCGACGCTTCGCCCAAACGGAACCACCTTCAATCCTCCAAACACAAATCGTTCGAAATCATAACAAAATCGGAAAAAACGAGATTGGGGTCGAAATCCCGCCGCGAAATCAAAAATCGAAAATTCCACCAGGAAACCACCAACGATCGAAACAACCGAAAACATAAGCTGAGAGGTGAGACATAGATCGCGAGTTTGAAAGCGATTTGACTGAGAGAGGCGGTCTGATGCACCGGCGACCGATTGAAAGCTTAAAGGGTGGGTATTTTGTTCTGCTACAGTTTTTGCGTTGAAAGAGGATGAGGAATACGTTTCTTCTTATTTTGTTTTGATATTTGACCTTCATTACATATAAAAAGATCCTTTTTTATATTCTTTTTATATTTTATTTATTTTTTCTTTTTCTTTATAAATCCTAGGTTATTATTATTATTTATTTATATTTATTCTGATATTGGTATTGGGTTGAATTTATGATGAGTTTCACAAGTACACACTATTTTCCAACAACGGCCCCTATTTTCTGTTTTTACTATTTTTTTATTTTATTTTCATTTACTTTTTCTATTATTGATAACAATGTTTGGGCTTAGTCCAGAATCCAGTATTCTGCTTCTCACACACATCACAGTACTCAACCACCCCCCTCTATGGCTCTTTCTTTCCTTCTTCTTTTTTTATCTGTTCTTTTTTTAGATATTAATAATTTACTGTTTCTTTTTATATTTGTTTCATTTATAATCTATATATTTTTTATATAATTTAATTTCTCTTGTTGATGATCTCTTTGCATAAGAAAATGCATAAAAACTTGTAGTGACTCATTTAATTTTAACTTTAATTTTTGGGACAATGATATAAATTTTTTTTAAATTATTCCCAATATCTTAAATTGGGAAATTTAATCAATATGAGGCTTTTTATTTTATTTATTATATAATTCAATTTCGATAAAATAAATTTAATTTAACTTTTATTCTATTATATTATTTCAATTATTTAGTACTCTTTTAAATTCAATTTAATTTGATTATTCATATCCATTATTCTAATTGTTGCAATTTAATTTAATTCTTATTTTTTATCGCTTTAATCGAATCACGAATTAATGTAAGTCGAGTGCATCGTGCCTCGCCATCAACTTTTCCGAACTCGACCTTCAAATATTTTCATAATTAAATAACGGAATAACTGAATTCTGGAGTCTCGCATTCCTCGAATTCTTGAATGAATGCTCCCGAGGCTCGCCCCGCGGGATGCGGTTCATTCAACTTTCCGTAATTTAAAATATTTAATACACATATCAAATAATGAAAGAATTGAATTTTGGAATCTAGCATTCCTCGAATTCTCGAATAAACTCTCCTGAGGCCCGCCCCTCAAGACGCAGCTTTTTACCCTTTCATTCTTAAAAAACCTAACCCGATCAAACATCTTTTAAGCGAACATTATCTAAATCCTTTCTATCTCACAAACAAGCTAGCGCTTCAGCCTCCTATCGCGAGCAGACAAGCCAACGCTTAGTAGTAGAATGCGGTTTAAATAATTGTTCAACCGATCAACCTTAGTACCACGAACTACGAGGCTCTGACTTTCCCATTGCACAAGGGAATACGTAGGCACACGGATCTTACTCCTTGCCGAGCACCCTAGGAACAAAATAACCCATTTCCCCTATTAACCCTAGCTTATAATCGTTCGCATTTATTTTATTATTCGAAGAAAACAGAAAGCATAAGTCAACATTAGATCGCAAGTTAAACTAAGAGGTTCCCGTTGAGTACAACGGACGTAAGGGGTGCTGATACATTCCCCTTACGGAATCGACTCCCGAACCTAGAATCTGGTTTCAAAGACCTTGTTCTATCCATCCATTTTTTCAAAAGGGTTTTTTCGATATTTTCCCTTTCTTTAATTGGAATAAAATAAGTTCGGTGGCGACTCTGTTGTTTTAATTTTTATCTGCGGTAGTTTCTTATCGTGATGTCGTATTTTTCAAGGTGCGACAGACATACCAAACTTATCAAGAATCTTCTTCAAGTATGGCTCTTGAGATAAACATAACCTCGATTTCTTTCTATCTCTCCGGATGTCAATCCCAAGAATCCTGGATGCAGCTCCCAAATCCTTCATATCGATCTCCTTATTGAGTTCAACCTTCACCCTCATTACATCTTCGACATTATTTCTTGCTATTAGAATATCATCCACATAAAGTAACAAAATAACAAATGAATTACCAGGTCGAAATCTGAAGTAAACACAGTGGTCGAACTGACTTCTGATGAAACTTATGCGTGCCATGAACTTGTCGAATCTCCTATTCCACTATCGAGGAGATTGTTTCAGCCCATATAAAGACATATTCAGTCTTCACACATACTCTTCTTTCCCCTCTTCGACATACCCTTCAGGTTGCCTTATCAGGATTGCTTCATCAAGATCATCATACAAGAACGCATTCTTCTCATCCACCTGTTCCAGTTCAAGGTCGAACTGTACCACCATGTGAAGAAACATTTGAATGGACCTATGCTTCACAATAGGAGAGAACACATCATTGAAGTCGACACCTTCTTTCTAAGTGAACCCCCTTGCAACCAACCTTGCCTTGTATCTCTTCGACGCCACTCCTTCAATTCCTTCTTTAACTTTGAAAATCCATTTACATCTGACTAACCTGGCTCCAGCAGGTTTCTTGATCATTTCCCAAGTATTTTTATCATGAAGAGATTTCATCTCATCATCCATGGCCTTCATCCATTCAGTCTTATTTCGACTCCTCATAACTTCCTTATAGTCTTTAGGTTCTTTGTCTAGAACCTCACTTGCAGAGATTAAGGCATAAGCTATAAGATATGCATACCCAAGTCTCTGGGGTGGTTTGATGACTCTTCTCGACCTGTCTCTTGCCAGCAGGTAGTCATTATCAGTCTCCTCATCTTCGACAGTAGTTTCTGCTTCTTCGACTTCATCTGGGTCATGCAATTCAGCATCACTATGCTCCACCTCAACAGGAATTTCTCCTTATTCCAGCTTTTCAACAACATCGTCGGTTTTCTTGAAAGCAATCTCAGCTTCATTGAAAACTACATCTCGACTGGTGATACACCTTCTGTGACCTGGCTCTAGGCACCATAGCCTATAAGCATTGATTCCTTCAGGATATCCCATGAACATGCATTTTAGAGCTCTAGGTTCGACCTTATCTTTCCTAATGTGAGCATAAGCTACACAGCCAAATACTCTCAGTTTGTCAAGATCTGGTGGATGTCCTGACCAAACTTCTTCTAGTGTCTTCATATCTAACACAGTCGAAGGACATCTGTTTATCAGATATGTTGTTGTCGAAACACCCTCAGCCCAAAACACCTTCTTCAGTCCAGCACTAACCAACATGCGTCTAACCCTTTAGAGGATTGTTCGATTGAATATCTCAGCTAGACCATTTTGTTGAGGAGTACCTGCTACAGTCTTATGCCCTGCAATCCCAGACTCGACACAGTAACTATCGAAAGCTTCATTGCTGAATTCAAGGCCATTATCAGTTCTCAAACTCTTGACCTTTCTGCCAGTTTGAGTTTCGACCAGAACCTTCCAACTCTTGCAATTCTCAAAAGTTTCATCCTTCGTCTTATGAATGAATACCTATAACTTTCTGAAATAGTCATCAACTATGGATAGAAAATATCTTACACTTGAATGTGAAGGATTCCTTGCAGGCCCCCAAAGATCAGCATGGATGTAATCAAGGGATCCATGTGTTCTTTGTTTACCTTTGTTAAACTTCACCCAACAGGATTTACCAAATACACAAGGTTCACAAAACTCCAACTTCTCAACTTTGTCACCACCTAACATGTTCTGTTTCCCCAGTTTGACTAGGCCTCTCTCACTGACATGGCCCAATCTCATGTGTCATAATTTTGTCTTCGACAACAGTTTCGTGGATGAAACATTTGTAGAACCACTTACAACTTCAGCCTCAAGGGTATACAAGCCTTGTTTCTTCACGCCTCTCAAGACTTCCTTCGAACCCTTCATGAATCTTAGGATACTTTTCTCTCCTTGAAAAGCATATCCCTTCTTGTCGAATTCACCAAGAGAAATCAAATTTCTCTTTAAGTCAGGTACATACCTAACTTCAGTCAATAGTCTTATTGACTCGTCATGGAGATTGAATCTCACAGATCCAATACCTGTAATTTTGCAAGCTTTGTTGTTTCCCAGCAGCATTGATCCACCATCTTGATCACATAATTCCACGAACAAATCTTTATTTGGAGTCATGTTCCAAGTGCAACCTGAATCCATAATTCACTCTTTTCTTGAGTCACCGCTCGAAACCACAAGAACATCAGATGAGTCGAAATTATCTTGAATAATGGCAGCATTACCATTATCATTACCTCCATGATCTTTCAGGTGTTCAGGACACACCTTTCGAATGTGACCCTCCTTCTTACAATGATAGACTCGTTCAAGTCCTTAGAGTACAAGGCAAATTAAACATCTTCAAAGGTCAGGGACTCTCTTTCATACAAGAGGGTTTCTTTGAAGTGAGCATGTGTTATGGGCAAGGCGCATAACAACAACAACGCTTGAACTTCGTCATCGATCTTCACATCAATATTTTCAAGATCAAGAATCAGCATGTTGAACATATTCAACTGCTCAGCCAACACTTTGTCTTCACTCATTTTGAATGAATACAAGGCTTGCTTCAGGTAGAGTCGATTCACCAACGATTTGGTCATGTACAAACCTACAAGTTTCAACTATAACCCTGACACCGTTGTCTCCTTTGATACCCGTCGAAGAACCTTATCACCAAGGAAAAATAATATTGCATTGTGTAATTTCTCAATCATGGTCGTCTTTTCAGTTGTCGTCAACGCAACATTCATGGTCGTCTCTCCCTTCAATGCTTCCAAACAACCCTGCTGAACAAGTAGGGCTTTCATCTTCAAGCGCCACAGACAAAATCGTTCACTCCGGTGAACTTTTCAATCTCATACTCTGTTGAAGGCATCTTTTCCACGCTCACCGCACCAATTTGTTATGAATTGGATACCTTAGAAATAAAGTATAATAGGTTTCTTTAAGAAACCCACAAGGGTTAGGGTTTAGGGTTACCAAAGATAACAACAAGGATTGGTTATAAACTTCTATTCTTTCCTTTCTCTTTAAACAAGATTACAAGTATACAAGAATAACAAATAACCTCTCTCACTATTGAATTAGGGTTTTATTTTCCTATTTTCCCTTATACAAAATATGAAATACTAGTATGTTATTTATAATAAAACAACATACTAACCTAATGGGCTTTTTAACAATTACCCATTACAAACTAACTTAGGGTACAAGCTAACTTAAACAATTGGATCCATAACACAAGGCCCAATTAAACAATAACATGTGAGCAGTCTTCGACGACATGCTATTTGTATTAGGGTTTGTTCCAATATTCCACAATATTCTTCTTCTTCAATCTTCTTGTTAGATAGTCCTCATTATCTTGTTTGCTTCATGTTGGTTGTGTGGATTGTTCTCATTTTTTCAGATTCTTCTTCAATGGACCATACTTTGGCTATGGGACATATTGTTTATTACATATGCTAACAATGTATCTTATTTTGTTACAGTCCTACTTAGGGTTTTGTTTCAACTTTTGTTGGTTTTGTTTTGAATACTAACTATTTTTCCTTTATTTGAAATAACTTAAGTTGTATAGTAAAGATGATACACGGTGATGATGATGATGGTAGCAAGCGTATAGATTGAGTCTATAAGGTATATATATATATATATATATATATATATATATATATATATATATATATATATATATATATATATATATATATATATATATATATATATATGTGTGTGTGTATAGTGTTTGTTTTACTATCCTTTTGATATTGTATTTGAAATTAAGTTTATTATATACTATGTATATTATTTGTTTCACTATCCTTTTATTGAAAATGCAATCATTTAAATTCACATAGAACCCTATAATTTGAAAATTAAGATGTATTTGAAAACCAACCTAAATCGATCTATGTTTTACGAATTGCTTCCAACTCATTTCGGCATATTTTATGTTCCTTTAACTCATAATTTATGGTTCAATGGTTTGTTTGCTTCAATTCATCTATATCTACATTTCTACTTTACCTCACCCTCTTCACTTATCACGATAAGTCATCATAACAATCTCCATGATAAGTGGCGATGATGAGGTACTATAATCAAAGATATAGATATATTGAAGAAAATAGATCATCGATACATTTTTGTGTTAAAAACATAAAATGTGTTGAATAAGTTTGATGCAATTCGGAAAATAGTGGTTTGTTTATGTTGATTGTTAAGAATAGTTTAATTTTTAGATTATATAGTTTACCAATTTAAATGGTTGTATTTCTTTAATTAGTGTATGGTTAAATAAGCAATATATATTTTGTTTATAATAAACTAAAAGGAACATTCTACGACGATTAAACTCATAACCGCTGTGATATTCTTTATATATCACAATGATTGATAAACATAATTGTTGTAATATAACGCGCATTTTCCAGAATACAACAACGGTCCCAAAACCGTGATTTTAAGTAGCATACTTACGACAACACTCTACTTAACAACGCCCTCGCCCGCGTCATTATATGCCATTTTCAACCGTTGTTAAATGGGTTTTTCCTAGTAATGTAATTGTTGTGATATATTATATATATATATATATATATATATATATATATATATATATATATATATATATATATATATATATAATTAATTACTTAAAACCTGGGGCTTTTTTTTTATAAAATATCATTTATGTAAATCTTATATCACCACAATTGTCTAAAAATACTATTGTGATTCTTTTTTTAATTTTTTTTAAAATTTTATTTACTTACGACAATATATTTTTTTAATAAATTTAACCATATATCAAAATGGTTTAGATAAACAACATTGGTGATATCATTTAATCTCTTTAAATATAGCTAGTTAACTTGTCTCTTCATTTCCATATTTTCATTTCCATCAAGAAATAACCCCTGATGAAACAACGCAATTTCAACCCTAACGAAACATACATCACCATTTTCAACCACCAACGAAATAAAACCAGTTTCCACGCTAACAAAATGTACAACACCATCTTTAAACCTAAAGAAACAACAACATTTTGAGCAAACATTTTTGCTTTTGTACCGTCGAGGAAGGAGCCAACATTGTGTTCTTTGTTCTTGACTAGCCTTTTGTATACCTGTCGAGGAGGAACTCAAAGATTCTGACAACATTTTTTACTTATTCATCATGTTTCCAGTACGTAAATGTTTTCCCCATTCATCTACAGTACCGACATTTTCCAGTTATTTATGTATTAGTTGTTGTTGTTGATGCTTATGTATTTGTTGTTGATGATGCTTATTGTTGCTGATGATGCTTATTGTTGTTATTAATGCTTGTTGTTGTTGTTGTTGATTCTTATTATTGTAGATGATGCTTGTTGTTGATTCATATTGTTGTTGATGCTTATTGTTGTTGTTAATGCATGTTTTTGTTGTTGTTGTTGATGCTTATTGTTGTTGTTGATTCTTATTGTTGTTGATATGATACTTATTGTTATTGTTGATGTTTTTTCTATATGATGCTTACTATTGTTGTTGGTGCTTGTTATTGTTGTTGATGCTTATTATTGAAGATCATACTTGTTGTTGCGGTTGTTGATTGTTATTGTTGTTGAAGCTTATGTATTTTTTATGCTTATTATTGTTGTTATTGTTGTTGTTGATACATGTTGTTATTGTTGTTGATGCTTATTGTTGAAGATGATGCTTGTTGATGTTGTTGATTATTATTGTTGTTGATGCCTAGGAATTTGTTGTTGTTGATGCTTGTTTGTTGTTGTTGATATGTATGTCTTGATAGATGACCTCTTCTTCATCTAGTAGCGATGAAGCTATATTTACAAATGAAACAATTACAAATTTTTCTCAATTTGTAGTTGGAGAACACACACAAAACGACAAAGAGGTTCCACAATAATGGTTACATTAACAAAAGTTCACAATTCGGGTGACTACATTACAAAGCCTTGGCCTAATATTAAGTGCCCGTGGGTGAAATATATGTATCTTAACAAGAAGGTTTGCAAAATTTTGTGAAGTCTCATAGTACTGAGGAGTTCATGGTTAGTACGAATTGTATTTTCTGATAATTTTATGGATACAACCATGGACGTTAATATTTTCTATGTTTATAACAAGTTAAAAATGAAGCAGGAAAACTGAAAAAGTCTAAATACAAATACCCACATAGATTGTCTTGTGAGGGATATATGAAACTTAAGAAAACCATGATTGCTGAAAAAAGACAACAACTAGGTGATGGGGACTCCATGAGTCGTGATCGGGAACCATCTTCACCATCACGACATGAGAAGTGGAAGAGGGCTCTACAGAGACCAAATGGAGACTACACGTCAGATGCTTACGATTAGTAGCTGAGAAAATTGTAAGTATGACTTATTGTGCATATGTTTAGTGTTATTTAAATCGCTTTGGTTATTAATAATCTATGTCTTATCATGTTGTGTAACATTCATTAGTTAACTTAGCCTGTGAAGTTTCCTTTGTTTGATAACCACGAAAGGATATATTAGTAGAAGCAATCAGAATAAATGAGCATGGTAGGAGTGTCTGTTCGGTTGGAGATGGCATCGTCCTAAGGGTGTTTTACAGTACGTCTAGAAAAAGCAACATACAGGTTTAAAAAGAAGCATTAGAAGACTTTGAGAGGAATATAGATAGTTAAGAGAAAGAATTTGATGAGAAGTTAGAAGCGGAGCGAGAAACTCATATGAAAGAATTAGAAGAAATAAAAGAGTTATATGTAGTATGTGAGAATATTGTGATATCTGAAATGTATGATATATATTCTTTTAATTATGTTTTGTGTTCCTGTGTTTTTTATGTTGTAGAGAATAAGTGGAATCGTCCCACAATTTACAAACAAAGAATATGGTGTTGATGATTAATTTCCTGATAGAGATTATACATGGTGCAAGAACAAAAGGTAGTTGTTCAACCTCCCCCACTAGTAACGAGATCAAGAACAGGTTATTGGCTCCCCCTGAAGGATCATCTGCCGAAATGTTGTTTCCTTTTGTGCAACAAAGACATGTTGTTTATTCACGATCAAGAACATGATCCAGAGACACTGAGGTTAGAGGAATTCATGATCATTCCTAGGATATAAAGGATATGATAGTTGGAAATCAGTGGTTGGACATAGGGTTATAGCAACTTGGTGCATATAAGTATATCTCATTATAGTACATTCATTTTTTGTATAGAACTAATTTCTCACGTGTTTTTTTGTATGTATTTTGTCTAACCATTTGGGTATTTTCACCATGTTTTTTGATGTTTTTTTAATACAAAGATATTTCACATTTAATAATAGTTAACAATTCAAACACTTAATGATACAGATTATCATTTAAAACAACAACACAAACAATTGATAAAAACACTTCACACAACAATATTTCTAACAAAATAACTAAGCATATTGATATTAAATATCATTTTATAAGAGACTATGTTCAGAGGGTGTAATATATATATATATATATATATATATATATATATATATATATATATATATGTGTGTGTGTGTGTGTGTGTGTGTGTGTGTGTGTGTGTGTGTGTGTGTATGTGTGTAGTTTATTGATTCTAAACATCAATGGGCTAATATATTTACAAAACCCTTAACTATTGCCAAATTTGATTTTATTAAGAAAAGTATGAACATGGTCTTTGTCGTTGAATAAATGCTTATCTTCTGAATGGAGTATTGGAGGAATCATTGAATTCATATGGCACTCAGTTGTATTTTTTCATCTGATATTTCTCTAAGTGTGGTCTATAAGCCTGGATTAAAGGGTATATGATATCTCTCTTCCTTGATTGCTTTGTTTAAAGTCGAATGTAATTAGTTTAATTCCTTGATATGGGCTTTGAATTTACAATTGGACTACTCTTGAGTTATGATAAAATAAGGAACTTTTTATACACTCTATTACTTAAAAGCTTTTTGAAATACTAATTTGATAGACATATGTCTCTGAAACTCTCGAGACTAAAGGGGCATGACTATCACTCTTATTTCAAAATATGCTATAAAATTTGGTTCATTAAAAGGAGTGTACTGCTGGAGCAGTAAAGCGGCAAACAACAAAGGTGTTTGGAAGTTTTTTTTTGGGAAATTATCGTGTCCACAAAGATTAGTGTTATTGAACTTTCGTTCGACAATTTAAATTTAATGAGTTTGGATTGGTTAAACTAAAAGTGGAAAAGTAAATATGAACATAAAAAGAATTCATTCTTCAGAGAGAAGAAACTTGTCAGGCATGCATATAATCCAGTCCTCATAAACTTAAACCAATCAACCAGTTATACTCAACCTACAACACTCCTCAATGTCAACACATATCACTCACAACCTAGGTTATGTCTAACCCAAATTGAGAGAACTACTATATTTTTGCGTCAGCGATCTCTCAACACAACACAAACAACATGAAGGCGTTAAGCTTTGATACCCCAAATGAATGTCATCTCTAAATCTATCTCTAGAATCCTAAAACTAACATATATCCAACCCTAACCAATATTTGTGAAACATATGTCTATGAAAACCCAAACCCAAACATAAATCAAAAACATTAAGGAAGACCGACAAAGATTTGTAAAGCAAATTTCATACAACACAATGATCAACAAATATACATAGGTTCAGAGTAAATAAATATACAAAATCCCAAAAAATAAGAATACACAAAGAAGAAGAGAAATGAACCAAACATCTCACGGGTTGTTAAAACCGGTTGATGACAGATCCACCCCAGATCATCCGTGTGCAAGCTCCAATGCTGTTTTCTAAGCTAATCCTACTGAAAATGAAGGTTTGATGATCTGGGACCAAAAATATCCAACCCTTCACCCTATAAATGAAAGAAAATGAAACATAGAGAATTTTGGTTCAGACACTTTTTCCCGGAAAATGGAAGCTTCGTCGGGCGAAAGTCTTTATTTCTCTCACACCAGTTTGTGCAATTGGACAGGCTGGAAAAAAATATCTTCTTTCGTCCGGCGAAGGGAAGCTTCACCCGGTGAAGGCAACAAATATCGCCCAGCGACTAAGACACGAGCACAAGACGGAAGTTATTAGAATTTATTTATTTTTCTCTCGCCCCAGCTTTGCCCAATGAAGGGATGCTTCGCCCAGCGAAAGGAAGCTTTTCCCAACGAGGCTTGACAAACAACATTTTCTGCCTCTCTTTACTTTCTCAGTCAACCATCTTTTATTGGATCAAAATTTCATCTTGGAGATTTTCCCTTTGGACTTTATTCCTCAATGCTTCGACCATGCTTAAATACCTACAGAATGAATGGAAACTATTTAAACGGTACACTAAATATGTAAAAACTCTATTATACCTAAAGTATACACAATTATACACGAAGTTTGGTGTATTTAAAGAATATAACAAAAATGAATCGATAAGTACCACAAATTACTACTCAAAATATCGACATTTTGGCACTTATCAAACTATCCCCAACTTGAACTTGTATGTCCCCAAACAAAACCAAACAAACTTAAAAACACAAAAGCAATAACTAAAGAATCATGAATCAACAAGCAATGTATGGTTCAAGAAGCAGCACAACACAAGCAAAATAAAGCTTCCCACTACACTACAACGATAACATAAAAACGAAACAAATCATAAGTACAAAAATCATGCTTAACATTCTAAACAACTCAAGCTCAATCATGAATCACACCTAGCAAAAATTCATCGAGGGACGAAAAACACACAAAAATGAGGGCTTTGACACTCAAACAAAAATCTTGTAAACAAAAGACTAAATTACATATTAATCTGAAAACTCATATTGACAACATAAAATCAAGAATTACAAGGGCTTTTCAAGGTTGTAATATGGCTTTCTTATGATGACAAACACTTCATTATGTTCCTAGTCTCCAAAACTAAAATCAAGTTGCCTCTGTCTATGTTCATTTATCTGAAAGAAGAGATATTTTCATCTCGTGAGGAACTATCCTTTCTCATTCCTTTTGGTAGGGTTCTTTATATGATTATTGTTCAACAATGTGTTGTTACTCATGTGCAAAAAGCTGGATTGATTGAAAAACTTGTTCTCGACCTGTGTTCAGCTATGAATTATCATTAAACCATTATTAATTGTTGAAGCTTATTTCTTCTTCTACCTTTTTGTTGATGACAAAGGGGGAGAATGGATTAAGTATTCTTCTAGATTAATCTTGGATATGAATGAGGTTAGTAATTCTATATATAGGGAGCTTACAAACCTCACTCTTGGAGTGGATTCAATTATTTTGTATAGGGGACTTATGAACTTCGCCTCTTAGACTTCATAGATAGGACTCAGGGGGAGCTTACAAACCCCACCTCTAAGACTATTTGACACAAAGGGAGATTACAAACCTCAGACCCTGAAAGTTGTTGAGTAATTAATCTATTATTGATTATTTTTAAATACTTAAGGTTGTCATCATCAAAAAAGGGAGATTGTTGAGACAAATTTTGTTCACGCCATTTATCCTCTAAGGTTTTGATGATAACAAAGTATTTGAAAAGAATTAGGATTTCTAACTAGTTAGTTCATGTATGTAGAATTATATTTACTTTATGAAATTGGTTATGACACAGAATTGGCTTTGGTTCGGTTCTAGTTATAAACTTGTGAGAGAGCCATATCAGAAAGTTATTGCTAGTACACTTCAGAACCAAAAGTGTGTAATGGATGCCTCTGAGACTGAGTAGTGTCAACTCAATTTCTTCTCACATGGGACTCGAGGAATGTTGACATTATCTTCTAAAGATTATGTTGTACTTGTTTCATAGAAGTGTTCTCCGGAAAAATGCCTTGTTCACAGGATAATTCCTTGACTACAAGTTCCAACAAAAGCTTTATTAGAAAAGAAGATGTACTAGAAGATTTGATATGATTATAGGATACTCCAACGATTATATTTCTTACGTTATAAAAGGTGCAGAAGATTTGAAGATCAACTCAAGAAATAATGCTGCAAGTAAAACTAAGAAATACACACAATGCATATCAAAAGCTAAATCTTTTAAGAGTTCTTATTCTTGTATACCTTAAGAATCATTTTTAAAAGTGTGTTGAATTATATTTGAACACCTCTGATTCTTAATCAAGTGTTGTTGTAAGTAGTTCCTTATCTAAACAATCAATTTAGATTAAAAAAATCTCTTATTGTAGGCTTGAGCAGAGAAGTCTTAGACGATGTGTCTGAGAAGAAGACTTGGATCATGGATATGAGTAAGGGATGTCTTAGGAAGAGTGTCTAAACAGATAAGTCTTGAACCAGGTGGATTTAAGCAAGGAAAGTCTTAGAATCTGAGGATCTAAGCATAGAATTCTTGATCAGGTGCTCATTGAGTAAGGAAAGGAAGTCTTAGACTGTAGGTGTGAGCAAGGAAAGTCTTATACTGGTGTGTATAAAAAAGTGTAATTTGTTTGATTATAGTGGAAATCTGTTATGAGGCAAGGAGACTGGAGTACTCTCAGTTGGAAAGGAACTAGGATAACTGTTGCATATTCTTTGTTGTTTTTATTTTGCTTCTGTTACATTTTATGTTGCACTCATTATCAGATTATGAACTTTGCTTTAGAATCTGAACTCTGCTTCAGAAGTAAAACGAAATTTTGCAAACACAATTCAACCCCCCAATCTTGTGTATTTTATCTCCTTCACATCACCCCCATTGTCATCGACCTTTCCAACCCCGAATGTAACAGCCCGGGAACCTCGCAAGGAAATCTCGGCACTGCCACCTCACAATCTTCTCTACCCCCCCCCCCCCTCTAGTAGAGTTTTTGCCTTCCGTGGGATTCGAACCTTGTTGTAATACCTCAAAATTTGCCCTCATATTCATCCCTTTTATTGGGTTATCGCTTTGCATTTCACCTGCACTTCTCATTAGGGCATAACATTCATAATCACGCATTTTGCATTGGGCTCCTAAGGCATGGGATCAAAGCTTTTTCTTATAATATGAATTCTCTATTTCAGAGGACATTTATTCATTGTTATGTACTCAAGGGAAGGAAGATTAAGGTTTCTCCTGTGATGTGCTGGTTTATGGGATTGAAGATCATTATGCCAGATTTCGTCTCAAGGCTACTTTGAGTATCACACTTCACTACAAGCTCATTACTGTCAATGCACATCTCAAGTGCTAGGGTTTCAAAAGTTGGAATTGGGTTTCTCTATGAATTGTGATCTTTAACATCTTGGGTCATCTTTGTCATTCAGATCATGGGTTAGGGTTTATTTCCCTTAATCATGTGATAATCAATAAAGTTCCTATGCGGAGTTTGTTCATAAGTGATCTCGTCGTTCAGAGAACTCCAGGCGTATGTTATCAAGGATCCAGGTGGGTACAGAGCCAATAAGGGTTTAGGTCAGAAGCATCATGATGTTTAGGGTATGAGGGATTGGATTCGTGCGACGATCGAAGCACCACGTTATTCCCAGTTGCTTGCCGTTTGTTAGTGGCGATTGAAGCTAATTGATTTAGTTGTCTAAAGGTTGTGATTCATTAAGAATTCAAGGTACGAGGATGGTGCGTGTTGAGTTTGGTCGTGCGGAATTCAAAAGACAAATCCATTAAAACATGTTCGTTTTGAGTACATTAAATTCATTCACTTTCTGAATCCATTCTACAAGATCAATTCAACTCGAGTCCATACTCATTTAGATCGCTTTTCAATACATGCCTGAAAACCAGTTTAATCCCCGTATTCGTAACACTTTTGTTTTAATTTAAACCATTCATTTCCTCTTGGCGAATTGTGTTAAACCAAATTATTATCCATATTCATCAATTTTAAAACCATTCTACATATATTGTTTTTATTTTCAACATGTAATCCAAGTTGAACTTGTGGCATTTTTTTTGTAGTTTTGGTTGGTCCGTCTATTTTTCAACTCAGAACTTGCATAAAAAAAAAGGGGGGGGGGGACTTTGCTCCCAATTTCCATTAAAGAAGGTGTCCTTTTGAATTACAAGAAGAATTTCATATGCAAGTACTGCATTTTTTATTTTTCACAATTCCAGAATCACAGTGAAGGAAAAACACGGGTTAAGTTCATAACTTAGGAAAAATTTAGAACGAGAAAAGAGGGTTTCTATCTCAAAAGTCTTCATAGCAAAATTCATGTACAAAGAAAAGTGGGAATTCAACAGAATAACTAAATTCAGTTAATTCAGTTATAAGCACCTAAAAAAAAAAGATATCTAAAAGAGGGACCCAGTTGGGTATAACAAGAGAACTCAGAGCTCTCATTCAAAACTTCAACCTGCAACCCCTCTGAATCTTAATCCTCATCTCTCATTCCATCTTTAACAATTTCCCAGAAAGAAACCTCCTCATCTACAATCAATCAGCAATCTTAACCTCCATTTTCAGAACCTCCATCACTCTGCATCATTTATCAATCCTCAATAAACCTGCAAATCAATATTCAGATTCAAGAACACAACAACAACAAAAATTCAGGGCAATGATAAGGGAGAGAAACGGTTCGAAATCAGAGAGAAGAAGAGCAATCAGAGAATTAGGTTAGGAAAAAGGAATACCAGATCGCGATTCAGCCTGCCTTTGTCATTTTCATTGTCGAGTCGTGTCTTCATCCATCATCACCTTCGTCGCGCGAACGAGACTGACAAGTCTGACCTTTGGCAAGGAGTTTACTGCTGCAATTGAAGCCAAGCAGGTGGCTGCACAAGATTGTGTGTGAACTCCATCATACCTTCATCAACAATCGGCACCTTCAATTCGCAACCCGTCACACATTTGCGACACTGCAACAATCTCCAAAAGATCAACATCTCTACGTCTTAACCCAACCTTCAATTGCACGGTAACGGACTTCATCGATCTCCATCGTTATCTTTTGTCGCCATAACCTGCAACGTTCAAAACAAGGAACAACTCAGAATCACAAATGGCATCGACACTGCAGAAACAAAATTACAGAGGATTCAAGATCTAAGGTATCGTCGAGTCTCGTTCTCAATCCACTGATGTTCACGTCATCAGCATCTCCAACGCTTTCAAATCATGGCCAAATCGGAGTAGGAAATATCAAGTGACGATCTTGCTTGATTTTGCCGGTAGAAATAAGAATAGACTGAGGATTTTGAATCCAATCCGTGTGACTCGTTGCATCGTTAAGTCGGAGGAATCATCAGAGCGTCTATGAGTCTACAGTTTTAGACGGAAAAACATTGAAAATGCAGCGCGAAGGAAATGGTGGTGTCTTGAGCGAAACGGAAAGCTGAGGTCGGAGACGAGTTTGGACTCTTGAGCCGCTGAGACGACGACCAGAGACTGAGGTCGAGGGTGACGACGCAAGGCCAAGGAAAGCAAAGAGCATGACGAAGTAATCGTTTTTCGGTGGACATTGTGAAGGCGCGAGGTGGGTTGGATCTCTGCCGCCGGTCGTGAGCTTCGGTGAGACGAGCTTTTGTCTCTACGTTGTAGTTGGAGAGACAAGAGTTGAAGAAGAAGAAAGAACGCAGTGAGGGGGAGCGTTTGAGATAGATTCACGGCGGAGTTTTTTTTTTTCCGGCGGCCATGGCGCGATGAGAAGATCGAGAGAGATGAGAGTGCGGCGGCAAGGGGCAAAGGGGAAGAGGAGAAGATGAACTAGGGTTTGTCTTCAGCTTTTTTTGTTTAATTGAATTTTGTAATTAACTATAGTTTGTTTCAGATTTTAATTAAAACTAGTAATAAGATTATGGTTTTAGTTAGAATTATTAGTTAATTCATTTTTCTTTTTTAGATTAGAGATATTTCATTTCTAATAAAACTGTAGTTTTAATGCAGATTATAGGAAAAATTACTATCATGGATTAGTTTAATTCATTGTTAATTCAAATTTTAATTAAATTTTCTGATAACTATAGTTAGTTTGGATTATTAGTTAATTCTTTTTTTTTTAGATTAAAGACTTAATTTATTTAACAGTTTTATAATTTAATTCATTTATCAATATTACTAGTTAGTTCATTATAATAGGATTAGTTGTTTCATTAGCTTAAATTAAAATATTATCAAGATTATTAGGATTAGTAGTTTAATTCTTTTATCAAGATTGTTAGTTTAATTCTTTTATCAAGATTATTGGTTTATTTCTTTTTTTTAGATTTATTAGCTTAATTTAAAATCTGTAGAAAATATTGTTAAGACTAATTTGATATTTTCTTAAATCAAGACTTTTTTTTTTAGAAAATATTGGTTTAGGTGAGTTTATCTCATTTTCTTAATTAAGATTTCATTAGATATTATTCAAGATTAGTTAATTCTTTTGTTTTAATTAAGATCTTTAGGAAAAATATTATAGTAGGATAAGTTCAATTTTTTTAATTAAGATTTTAGAAATATTAGAATTTAATCCATTAATATTAGATTAAAGGTTTGATTCACAAGATTATTAGAACTTAAATTAAGATTTTAGGAAATAAAATCATATGATTAGTTTAATTCATTAATTTAAATTAAGACTTTAGGAAATAGTATTAAGACTATAGTTTAATTCCTTTTTTTTAATTTTTTAGAAAATATTATATTGAGTTTAATTCTTTTAAGTTAAGATTTAAAAAATATTAATGGTACTGGCACCCCTCCTATTAGGCCCATGTAAAAAACAGCATAAAATTATTAATTATCGCACCTCCCCTTAAAGGCTGCGCATTGGGCCTCATTACCTTGCTGTCTGCACCCCATATTTTAGGCCCCTTACAAAAATAGCCAAAGATAATCACTAAAGCACCCCCTGTATTATTTCCTTAGATATTTAATTTTAGTTAATTATAGTTTGGAAATAATTTTATATAAAATAGTAAAAAACACTATAAAATTCCCCAAAAATTAAAGTAGGATTCTAAGTCATTTTAGAAATGTTTGACATTTTATTTTCTGAATTTTGCATTATTTTCGATTTAATTCTGAATTATTCTTTTATTTAGCTTTATTGAATTTCTTCTTAATTGTGCTGAATTTTGTTTATTTTATTTAAGTAACTTCCAACAACTTTTTTGAGCCATTCTTTTTTCTGTAATTAGAAGACTCATAATAGTTCTTAGGATATTTTTTATGGAATTTTTAGGACCTTTTATCTTAGGTTTTAATGGAATAATCCTTAGGAAATAATGGTTAATCTTAGCTGAAATAAAATAATTTTTAGGCATAAGAAAAATAAGTATTTTTAGAATCCCTCTTAGTATACTATTTTAGATAGTGTTAGGATCATATGGTTTAAGTTTCACAATATTTTTTTAGAAGTTTAGTATTTTTTTAGAATATTAGTTTAGGCCTAGTTATGCATAATTCCCTTAGGTTAGGCCATTAGAAAAAAAATAATGTTCAATCAAAAAAAATAATAACAATAGTCTAGATTAATTTTAGTCATAGAATTTGACATTAGACTTAGGTTTAGTTTAAGTTGTTTTAGGATGAATATTAAGTTTGACCTAGATTTAGAACTTAGTATAATTTTCATTTCCATTAGAATATAGAATAAATAAATGGACTTTTTTTTTATTATTCATTGCCTCTAAGTGCATTTGTAGAATTTTATTCCTTGTGTTTAATTTCATTATTTTTGTTTCATTTGTTTTTTACAACTTTAATAGGATTCCCCATGTGTTCTTAGAATCAACTTAACTTCATTAAGAAGTAAGTTGAATTCTAGTAGTTTTATTTCCATTAGGAGTAGAAAACCTCACTAACCATTAGGATCACTTTGTAAATACATAACAAAATTAGGATTGAGTCTTAGTCCCTTAGATTTTTCCTTTTATCAACTTGAGTCATTCTCTTCTTATCTTCAAACAAAATCCAAAAACACTTAACAAATAAATGAAATGATTCCTTGTGTATAGCCTTATTCCATGAAACACTTGCATTCATTCCATCTTGGAGTGGTGTAAGCTTGTTTATCATGATGCACAAGTCTTATCAAGGAATTGTTCACAAAGAAAAACTTAAAAGACATTTCTTCACAAAAGCAACAAAAACACTTAATAAAGTTCAACAAGCTAGTGAACTTAAACCCTAATCCTAGGAAATCAGTCTTGGATAAATTCTCCTTGCTGGGTATGCTTGTTCTATTATTCCATCTTGGAATGTAGAATCAAGTGTACATTCCATGGAAAAGAGTGTGAATTCACTTCCTTGTGTCAAATTCATACAAAACTCATAAAAGACAAAAACAAACAATAAACGACTATCCTGCGGGAACTTCTCTTCTCATCTCATTCATTCATAACGCGAACTTGCGACGACTTGTCTCACAGGCAAGACGGTAAGCGCACTCGTACCAGACGAGCCTGCAACACCTGAGCATAGACATACGCAGTTCCAGCTGTAAAAAACACAAACAAATAGTTCCCGCCTAGGTTAGGCGAACTACGTCGACTCTGATCCTCATTATCCCGATGAGGTACGTAGGCAGCGGGGTAGGGCCCGTTCGAGCACATTCTTTATTTTCCCTACATTTCCCCCTTTCTTTCCATTCTCTTTTTCCAGTTCCTTCCTCATTCCATTTCCAATTTCCAGATAGTCATTATTTCATTTCAGCAGCATATTATTTCTCACCCTTTGAAACAAGCAAGCAAGCGTGGATCCCGTCGGGTACGACGGACGATCTGGGGTGCTAATACCTTCCCAGTTCGTAACCGACTCCCGAACTCAGATCTTTGGTTCGCAAGGCCTCGTCCTTTTCCTTCATCTTCAGGTTTGTGCAACATTACCTTTCCCATTCATTCGGGATAAAAATGTCTGGCTGGCAACTCTAACCTTTCCGCGCCACTTTCGCGTTTGTACTAGGATGAAAATCCCGGGAGCGACACTTGTACCTTGGGGTTTAAGTACCAATCGGTAGTGGGAATGGATTGAACATGTACTTGAGCCCTAGGGTACAGGGTTCGATTCCCACAGAAGGAAAAAACTCTACTAGAGAGGGGGTGGAGAAGATTCTGAGGTGGCAGTGCCGAGATTGCCTTGTGAGGGGCTCAGGCTATTACACTGAAGACGACAACCAAGTCAGGATACTGAATTTCATTCCTAAGATAAATCATTTGCGAAAATGACAAAGGATCAATGTCGAAAAATGAGAATCTAAGTCAGCTAATGCTATTACAAACTTTGTGTCATTTATTTTTGAGATCTGCATAGAAATGAAAACTACGAACACCACTAGCTTGTACTCAAAGATTTGTTTCATGCATATTGCTCTAATTACGTGGATTTTTATGTAATTTAGAAGCTATAAGTTAATTCGATCAACATTATATGTCCTAATCATGTTGGTTTTTATCAGGGTCTTGTGACCCTGAATGTATGATATCAATTTCCTCGTCGCAACGACGACGGCTAGCGCCAGTTTCTCAATCTTCAGATAGTGTGCTTCGACGCCTCTGAACACCTTATTTACGAAATACATAGGTTTCTCGGTCCTTCATAATTTATAGAACAAGGATTGAGCTTGTCTCCTGATTTGTGACCAAGAGGTAGAAAAGTAACGACGACCCAAACATATCTCTTTGTTGAGCTTATCTCTTGGTTGAGTTAGGATGAGGGCAATATGAGCAAGTTATTGTCCTTGGTGAAAACATACTCTCACTTGTGGGTTTACTCAAACATATCTTTCTTATTTCAGACGGATAAAATGAGGAAGTATTTATCGCCCGCGCTAGAAAGGATGCGAGATAGGGTGACAAGGTGATATGTAAACTAATGTACATTCTTTATGTTAGTCGGGCTCTTCATTGTGATGATTTATTGACACTTGCTTGGCTTAACCTCAATTCCTCTCCTTATAAGCATGAAACCTAAACATTTCCCTACCTAGACTGCTGATGCGTGTTTTTCGCAAGTGTACGAACACGTCAGAGTAATATACAAGATTGTTGAATCCACAGAGACCAAGTGTCAATCTATCATACCTGTTGTTATGGTGTGTATCTAAGACAACTGAATATAAGGGTTTTAAGGAGTGTGCAATGGTAAATAAAATAATAATTTTAAACAATTAATAAAGACAGGCTCGAATGTAATTCACGTAATCAATAGATATTCTGGTACTTGTTAATAGAACTACTTATGGGCAGTTTTTTCTCCTTTGAAAAGAACTAATTTAATAGGAACTGTCGCTTTCGCGTATTCAGAACCGAGTTGTACTCTCTAATCAACCCCTCCTATTGTCACGGATAAAAAGGTGCGTACTGCGTTAGAGTAGTAAACCTATTTTTAAGAAATATAGTATCTTAACTAAGTTGAAAAGTATTTTAACCTGGATGTCTTAGCAAAAAGAGGTTCTTATGAACCAGACTCTAAACTTCATAACGCGTCCGAAAATCGTTTTAAAATCTCTTTTCTTTTTAATCTAAGAACTCCTAATAAAC
Source organism: Lathyrus aphaca (assembly GCA_963966055.1). Taxonomy (NCBI): domain Eukaryota; kingdom Viridiplantae; phylum Streptophyta; class Magnoliopsida; order Fabales; family Fabaceae; genus Lathyrus; species Lathyrus aphaca. The sequence continues at coordinate 171,536,853 of OZ014519.1, forward strand.
TAGACAAAGCGCTTTTGGCTGTTTTTGAAATAGTTAAAAACAATTACTTAAATTGAAAGATAAAATAGCCCTTAAGTGTTTCCACGAACAATTGTACGGATTACTGGTTTAATTACGATCCTTAAATTCTAACCTTTATGGATTTAGTTAGACATAGTAAATTAAAAGTTCTTTTTATAATTTTTCATAAAAGTAATTTAGTGCGAGTGCGGAAAGTAAAGTAATTTAGTGTGAGTGCGGGAAATAAACGAAAGTAGTGCGAGTGCAGGAAATAAAGTAATTTAAAGCGAGTGCGGAAAATAAACGAAAGTAAAGCGAGTGCAGGAAAATAAATAAAGTATAGCGAGTGCAGATAATAAATGAAGTAAAGCGAGTGCAGATAATAAATGAAAGTAAAGCAATGCGGAAAAGTAAAATACGAACTGGAATTAAAATGGCGGCAGGATTAACTTCCTCCCAGAGTGCTCCAAAACTCGATCACACAGACAGATACAGACTCGATCACTCGATTGCAGAAACACCCCGATGTGGAATGATAACTGCTTTAAAACTGATATATTCCTAGAGAATCTAAGTTTGGATGAAGAAAAACGAAAATCTAAGGTCCTATTTATAGGAAAACTAAATGCAGGAAAAGACTAGGATGCCCCCTCCACTAAAAAGTGGAGGGAAACTGTTTTTGCCTTGTGGCGCCCGCCACAAGGCCATGGCGCCTGCCATAGGACTAATAGGGAATGAAAGAGTGGGGATCGTGGGTCTTGGCAGTTGTGGAGTAGTCTTAAGACGTGCCCATGTCATGGAAGACCCCATGGCGCCCGCCACGGTGGATGCTGTAAGTGTAAAATGCTGAATTTCTAGGTTTTCGTCCGTTTCCACTCCTTTTTCGCTCCTTTTCTCGATTTAAGCCCCGATTACAAAGAAAACCTGAAAACAAAGGAAAACAAAGTAATAACATAACAAAATAACAATAAAAGCTAAGAATGCATGTGAAATCAGAGTCAGAAATACGGTGAATTTTAGTGTGATCAAATTCTCCCACACTTAGACCTTTGCTTGTCCTCAAGCAAACATTAAAGTTCAAGAAAAAAATGGTGTCAACACGTGTTTTTGGGCTAAAGGGCTTCTAAGTTCAAGTCAGGATGCAGTGACAGGTACTAACTAAGTGAACCAAGGGTACCATAATAACATAGACACAAACTTCAATCCTATATCAACCACTCCATGTCATCCCACAATACCTAGGCCTATCTTCTCATCTTTTTGTGTCCTTTTCATTCATACGCAATCACATTAAGCCTGTTATCCGTACATGCTTCATAGTAGAGTGACCGGTTAGTGATTCTGATCCATGACATAAGGTTTCTGGCACATAAGCATGTGTAAACCTGTTTTATTTGACCTAAATGTAGCTGCGGGGGATCGGATCATAATCCGCCCTACCAAGTTCAGTGCCAGATACCTCTGAACCAACTAACAATAGGTGACTGCAATTTTTTTTTCTTTTTGTGGCAAAAAAATTTTCTTCTCTTTTTTCGGTTTAAATGACTTTGTGAGGGTCACCTATCCCAGAGTTTTGCCCTTTTTTTTCTTTTTATTAGCACTGGATCATTCACTTATGTTCATCGTCCCCCTACGTAGAGCATGCTTAGGCCGGAGCTGACTGCTAGAATAAACTACTTAGGACAATTTTTTTGAATGATAATAAAGGCCATGGTGTGGGGTTTCGGAGTGATTCCTATATTCAAGAGGTCTATGGTGCTAAAATGGTGCTGATGTTTCAAAAAGTTGACCTAAGTCACCACATCCTAATCTAAACCTGTCTCAAAGCCCAAAAAACATGTGAAACAACATTGTTTTCTTTTTAAAATTTTTCTGGTAAGGCTAAGGAAATGGGACAAATGAGGATGTACTAAAAATACACTATACTGGTGACTCGTCAGACTCATGCATTATCTAAGAAAATTAAACTAAATAACTTACTGAAAAGGGAAATAACTGAAATGAAATAAATAACTAAAAAGGGAAATGACAGAAAGCAATAAAATCCCCTCCCACACTTAAATCGAACATTGTCACCAATGTTTCGAAATAAGATAAGGAGGGTAACCTGAAAAAAACTACTGTGGAGGAGCACTGGTGCCCTCGCCGTCCTGCTGTGATGGTCTGGAACGACGGGATCTACTGCGATGCTGGGCCCTCCGGTCAAGTTGTGCCGATAAGGCAGTCTGGGCACCCCGGACCTCTCGAAGGTTACTTAGGATGGAACCCTGAGTGGCCTCCATAAGCTGGTAGTGTCGGCGGTTGAACTCTCTCTGACAGTCTTGCTCTAATGTGATATCGTTCAAGGTACGGCAAACGTTGCTGTAAGCACGATCAGAAACCAATCGCGATTGTTGCATGAAGCTCATGTTGTCCGTCAGTTGTTGTGAAATAGTAGAGAGAAGGTCGTCTCGCCTTTCCTCTCTAGATGTCATATCACGCCACATCTCCTCAGTGACATAGAATCCAGGAGCAGCACCTGCAACAGGGTTAGAGGAAGATGGTGCGGTGTGTGACTGTAAAGGACGATGGGGGACATGTGAGGTATGGGAGACTGCTCTCTCCGATCATACTCTTCATCAGTGTCATGTGCCTCCCCATCAGGAATATTAGGAGGAAGTGGACCCAAAACAGGTGGAGCATTCAGATCATAGGTCCAGTTCCTTTCATTATGTACATCAGTACGTCTACTGCAAGGTAAAGCAACAGATGGGATAGCTACCCCATGAACCATCAACTCATAACCACCTTCTCTCCTCGTTCGGCACAATTTCATGTCTTTCAGAAATTTTAAATTAATTGTGCGAGGAGGTAGTGGTTCAAGTGTAGCTATCTCATTGTTCAGGCTAAGAGCCAGAGCAATAGACGTAACAAGCCCTCCAAAAACAATCGGTCCTGTTTTATTAGTAAGTAAAGCCATGTGTGCAAGCATAAACGGGACCGGATTGATATGGGTACTAGTGAGGCATCCTTGCAAAAATAGGAGTTCTCTAGCATTTACCTTGTTTGGACTCTCCCGGCCAAAAATAGTACATGCCAAAAGATATTTGAAAACTCTTATGGTCGGGTTATGAATGGTCGACGCAAGTATTCCTTCAAAAGAATTTATTGAATTACTTAAAAGCCTTTGCCAGAAGGAAAATACCTCGGCCGACCATTCCGCATCCAAAGGTGCCTCACAAATCAAACCTTCCCTATGAGGGATTCCTAACAAGCCTGCTAGCTCGTTGGTACTGAATTCATATTCAATTCCAAACAGTCTAAAATTAACAGTACCGACTGTGCTAGCAGTGTTAGGACTGACACTGTATATCAATGAACTTAAAAACTCAATTGTCAGCCTCTCATAGGTAGGTTCCTGATTAATAAAAATATTATGCAAGCCTAAAAAATCTAATAAATGAAAAACACTATGATAAAGACCCAAAGCATACAGACAGTTATCATCGACGTACCTAGTCGAGAGAATTTCTCGACTCTGAAGCCTCTGAATAATTTTCCTTTGCCTATCGCCCGGTCTTCCATCACGAAGAAGAAATCCATTGAACTCCATTGTTGTTGCTCCTTAGGAAGTGAAAAATGGTAGAAAATGGTTTATGAGAGAAATGATAAAGGTTTGATTTTTATGGTTTGTGATGGATGAAAATGAAAATGGATTTTGGATAGGTTTTATAGATGATGGGTATTTTGGAAATGGGGGAGCTTTAATGGGGTTCAATGGGGTTTTTGAAACTTGTAAAAATGGGTTTTTGAAGATGGAAGGTGTGAAAATGAATGTTCAGCCCCGAAATAGGGGAGGACGACATGGCGCCCGCCACAAGGCAAATCCCTGATGGGCCTTGGATTTTTTAATCCTCCTTTGGGCCCTCTTTGTACCTTCAGTCTTCGGGGGGGGGGGTCTGGATAGCGTTTTCTTCTCTTTTCCGTGGCATGAGGCTTGCATATTTTTTTGAAGACAAAAATGAATATATTTTTGTCTTATATTTTTTTTCTTTGCTTGACAAAAATAAAATAATTAAAAATCAAAAAGAAAAGAGAAAAATCGACATTAGTGCATAAAATAATATGTATATATAAGATAAACTCAAAGTACATGAAAAAAGAAAATGGAATAGATGCAATAATGTAAGATATGTCTGTAGATGCGAGAAATAAAATAAAGCATGAAAAAAAATAAATTAAATACTAGGGTAATATCGTCAGTGTAGAACGAATCATGTGGTAGGCTTCCCCTCCTGGTTTGATCCACGAATCACATCTATCTCCCTCCGAAGCTCTTCAATCTCCTGATATAGAGCATCGGCCTCTGAGGCATGAGTGAGATCAGAAACCTGAATCTGTAATTCCAAGTCCGCTACTTCCTGCTTGAGTAGGGCAGTCTCCTTACGGAGCTCATAAATATGAGTTTGTAGATCAGGCGGCTGCAGAGACATATTGTTAGACATAACAGTGATTCGGCGAGTAAGAGGTGTATGAGTGTACTCAGCGGCGGGAGGTGATTTCGGCTCTTCGACAGTCTCTCCATAACCCTCTAGAGCATAGCTCCAATTGGCAGGATCATGGACATTGGTCATCAACGGGTCTAGTAATGTAAAGTAATGTATCACTTCACCGTCGATCAGTAATCTGAAAGTGTTGGGCTCAAAAGAGGCCCTCCTCATCAGTCCTCTGTCAAGACAAAAGTCAACATCCAAGGTGGTGTAGCAGCAGAAGGTCCTGAGGTGCAATAATTTGCGAGACAAACCCAATGCAGTAGCTATCTGTGTAACAATCCCACCGACATGTATAATGCCTACAGATGATCTGGAAACACTAGCAAGGCCCTTCAACAGAAAATTGCCACAAGCAACAGGGCGAGACTGAGTCGCACAAAACAGTAGGAAAATCTCCTCTTCACTCAGCAGAGTCTTTGTATCTGGCAAACCTAGGAAAGAATGCGCCAGAATCATCTGGAAGTATCTTAACGTAGGGTTGTGGATTACCTAAGAAAACTGGGTGGAAGGATCTTGGCTCCCTCCACCTGAAATGTTAGACCAAAACTTTTCGACTTCTCTGCTCATAAAATACCCCATCGGTGTCTCTGGAATAGCATCAGGAGTAGTCTGGAAACCTAGTAAATCACCAAACTCTTTGTGAGAGATGAAGTAGTCAATCTCGAACAACCTGAAAACAACATATCCATCGGGTCCAGCCCAAGGATCATAATGAAACAAGCAGAGGAACTCTAGAGTCAAGTTCCTGTAAGTGTTGTTCCTATCGTCAAATTGGTCCCACTGGAGTTGATGGCATAAGAATATGACGCTTGGCTCTATCCCCAAGGAATCCATGCAGTCATGGTCAGGGTACCTGGTAGGATCCATAGGGCGTCTCATGTGGACATAGTAACGCTCTCTCTGTGTGTCGTCTCTAAAGGCCACGTGCATGTCATCGGGGTTCTGCATTCTGTACAAGGTTAGCAAACAAGTCCTGAAATCACATAAAACATTAAATCGTTAGTCCTGACATAATAATAAAGTAAACAAATTAAAATAAAGTAAAAATAAATAAATAAAAAGTACTTAAATAAGAAAACCATGGGTTGCCTCCCATGCAGCGCTTGTTTAACGTCATTAGCTCGACGACCGAATTTTATACATCACTTGAAGGATATGGTGGATCACTCAGAGTATGGCAGGTGTATGTTGTTGGGATGTCACCTCCTTCGTAGGACTTCAACCTCTATCCATTGACGATGAACGGTTTACATGTTTGGTTCTTGATTTCAATAGCACCAGATCTTAGGATCTTAGATACTTCGAAAGGGCCAGTCCATCTCGAACGAAGCTTCCCTGGAAAAAGTCGTAACCTAGAATCGAACAAGAGAACAAGATCGCCTATTTTGAAGTCTCTTCTTATGATTCTTTTGTCATGCCAAGCTTTTGTTCTTTCTTTGTATATGATGGCATTTTCGTAGGCGGATAGTCTGAGCTCTTCTAATTTGTGGATATCAAGGATACGTTTCTCACCAGCAGTCAAGTAATCCAAATTCAAAGTTTTGATGGCCCAATAGGCCTTATGCTCCAACTCAAAAGGTAAATGACATGATTTTCCATAGACCAGTTGATAAGGGGTTGTTCCTATAGGGTTTTGAAAGCGGTTCTATAGGCCCATAATGCTTCTTGAAGTTTCTGCGACCAATCTTTTCTAGATATAGAGACAGTCTTCTCAAGAATTTGTTTGATCTCCCTATTAGATACTTCCACTTGTCCATTGGTCTGTGGGTGGTATGGTGTTGCTACTCTATGCTTAACTCCATACTTGCTTAAAATTTTATCAAATATTCTCGATATGAAGTGTGATCCTCCATCACTTATGACTAAACGGGGGGTTCCAAACCTGGGAAATATATAGTTTTTGAATAATTTGATGACTACTCTAGTGTCGTTTGTGGGTGCGGCGATAACTTCAATCCATTTAGACACGTTGTCAACAGCTACTAAAATGTACTGATTTCCAAAAGATGGTGGGAATGGTCCCATAAAGTCTATACCCCATACGTCGAAGAGTTCCACTTCTTGGATATTTCTTAGCGGCATTTCATTACGTCTTGAAATATTTCCTGTGCGTTGGCATCTGTCACACTTGACAATGAAAGCATGGACATCACGCCACATAGTAGGCCAGAATAGGCCAGCTTGAAGAATCTTGGCGTAGGTCTTGGATGTGCTCGCATGTCCACCATAGGGTGCAGAGTGACAATGCTCAATTATATTATGTACCTCTTCTTCTAGAACACAACAGCGGAAAATGCCATCTTTACCTCTCTTGAAAAGAAATGGTTCGTCCCAATAGAAGTTTCTCACATCACTGTAGAACTTGTTCTTCCGGTGGTAGTTTAGATCAGGGGGTATGATGTCAGCGGCTAGGTAATTAACAAAGTCTGCATAGGTATATTACTTATAGCTAAGGATTTATGAGAATGCTCATGTAGATCTGGGTTATCAACTTCGATAGTTTCTAGTTGGGCTATCAGTCTATCATAGGCAAAATCGTCATTTATGGGTACTGAGTCAGGTTTCAGGTATTCTAGCCTAGAAAGGTGATCAGCCACTACATTATCAGTGCCTTTCTTATCACGGATATCCAAATCAAACTCTTGCAGTAATAGAATCCATCGAAGTAACCTAGGTTTGGCATCCTTTTTACTCAGTAAGTAACGAATGGCAGCATGGTCGGTGTAAACTATAATTTTGGCTCCTACTAAATAAGATCTAAATTTGTCTATGGCAAAAACTACAGCTAGGAGCTCTTTTTCGGTTGTTGTGTAGTTGAGTTGTGCAGCGTCTAGGGTTCTACTGGCATAATAAATTACGTGTAACTTCTTATCTTTTCTCTGGCCTAGAACGGCTCCAACAGCATAGTCACTAGCGTCACACATTATCTCAAACGGTTCTGACCAATCAGGGGGTTTCATTATAGGTGCTGAAATCAGAGCTTGCTTCAGAAGATTAAATGCTTCAGTACATTTTTCATCGAAGATGAATTCAACATCTTTCATTAAAAGACCAGTTAAGGGCTTCGTTATTTTGGAGAAGTCCTTGATAAAACGTCGGTAAAATCCGGCATGTCCAAGAAAACTTCTTATCTCCCTGATAGTCTTCGGCGGTTTTAGATTCTCTATGACTTCTATTTTAGCTTTATCTACCTCTATACCTTTTTCGGAAACTATATGTCCTAAAACAATCCCTTCAGTGACCATGAAATGACATTTTTCCCAATTTAGCACAAGGTTTACCTCCACACATCTTTCCAGGATTTTCTCAAGATTGATAAGACAATTTTTGAAATCAGATCCACAAACTGAGAAATCTTCCATAAATACTTCCATGATTCCATCTAAGTAGTCTACAAAGATAGACATCATGCAGCGTTGGAAAGTGGCAGGAGCATTACAGAGTCCAAAAGGCATTCTTCTATAGGCAAAAGTTCCAACTGGGCATGTAAAGGTAGTTTTTTCTTGATCTTCAGGGTGAATAGGTATTTGGAAGAATCCTGAATATCCATCTAGGTAACAAAAGTAAGAGTGTCGGGCTAGGCGCTCCAACATTTGGTCTATGAATGGTAATGGGAAATGGTCCTTCCTAGTTGCTTTATTTAATTTTCTATAATCTATGCACATACGCCAACCTCCATCGGTTCTTTTTGCTACAGGTTCGCCCTTCTCGTTTTGCACGAATGTGATGCCTCCCTTTTTAGGTACTACATGCACGGGACTCACCCATTTACTGTCTGAGATCTGATATATTATATCTGCCTCTAGTAACTTAAGAACTTAAGTCTTAACTACAGTACTCATTATAGGATTTATTCTTCGTTGGTGTTCTCTGGAGGGTTTTGAATCTTCTTCAAGCAAAATCTGATGCATGCATACGAATGGGCTTATTCCTTTTAGATCAGAGATCTTATATCCTAAGGCTGAGGGGTACCTTCGTAAAACATCTAACAATTGGTTGGTTTCCTCTTGGTTTAAGGTAGCACTGACTATAACTGGACGGTTCATTTCTTCATCAAGAAATTCGTATCTCAGGTTCTTAGGTAGTTCCTTAAGTTTTATGGTTGGTTTCATAGGGCAAGGCATAGGATCTGGGGTAAGAGATAAACATTCGTGAAGGCTATCATCAATGTAGGGTTCTTTATAATTGTCATCTTCCAAAATAAGGGTTGATGGCAATTTTATAGATTATGTCTCTTCTTCTTGTTCTAATTCCCTAATGCATTCTTCGATGATATCTAAGGCATAACAAGCATCTCCTATCACAAGTGCCATAAGAAATTTTGAAAGTTTAAATTCTTTCTTCTCGTCACCTACCTCAAAGGTTAGTTTCCCTTTTTTAACATCTATTACGGCTCCAGCAGTCGATAAGAAAGGTCTACCTAGGAGGATTGGTATGTCGTCATCTTCCTTAATGTCCATGACAACAAAATCAGTAGGTATAAACAGTTGACCTATCCTAACAGGGACGTCTTCAAGTATGCCTATAGGGTATTTAACGGATCTATCGGCTAATTGAAGTGACATCTTAGTAGGTTGTAATTCTCCTAAGTTTAATCTCTCGCAAACTGCTAAAGGCATTAAGCTCACACTAGCTCCTAAGTCTAGAAAAGCTTTTTCGATCATCTGATTCCCCAAAACACAAGGAATGGAAAAATTTCCGGGATCTTTATCTTTCTTTGCTAACCTATTTTCGGAAATAGAATTACATTCCACGGGTTTCGGATCTTCAAGTCTACGTTTATTCGTAAGTATGTCTTTGAGAAACTCAGCGTAAGAAGGTATTTGGGTGATGACTTCTGTAAAGGGGATTTCTACGTGAAGTTTTTCTATAACCTTAACGAATTTTTGATACTGATTATCGATTTGGGTTTTCTTTAATCTTTGAGGGTATGGTATTGGTGGTTTGTATGGCGGTGGTGGTACATAGGTTTTATTTTTAGGTTCTTCTCCTTTTTCTTGACTTTCCGGGTTTTCAGATTCCTCTGGTTCCTTCTCCTCATTTCTTTCAGAAGTTTCGGGATCACTTAATCTAGGGTTTAAAGGTTCCTTATAAGCGGTTCCACTTCCTAAAGTAATGGCATTAGCTTGCCCTTTCGGGTTTTGTTGAGGTTGTCCAGGGAACTGTCCTCCAGGTGTAGTCTGTGGGGCTTGGTTTAAAGCTACCTGAGAGATCTGGGTTTCAAGCATCTTATTATGAGTAATAATTTGATCAACCTTGGTTCTTAACTGGGTAATTAGTTCGTTAACATGGACGTTTTGGTTCATGAACTCTTTGTTTTGTTGTGTTTGAGTGGTGATAAAATTTTCCATAATTTTCTCAAGTCTCGGTTTTGGTGGTACAAGTTGCATAGGTTGATTTGTTCTTGGGGCTTGGTAACCTTGTTGTCTCGGAGGTGCGGTATTTTGAATAGGGTTATTATTTTTGTAGGAGAAGTTTGGGTGATTCCTCCATCCAGGGTTATATGTGTTTGAAAATGGGTTCCCTTGGGTGTAGTTCACTTGCTCAGGATTGGTCTCATTTAACAGATTTCATTCGGCGGATTGGTGTCCTTGCGTCCCACATATCTCAAAATTTGGCGAAACTGCAGCTACAATACTCGGAGTTGTACACATATGTTCGACTCTAAGGGCCAACGCGTCCATTTTAGCCTGCATCATGTCCATAGAGCTTAGCTCATGTATTCCTCATTGGACTTCCTTCTTTTCCACTATCGCTCGTTCTACTCCCCATGATTGATGGTTTTGGGCCATATCCTCGATAAGGGCACTAGCTTCAGGGTAAGGTTTGTTCATCAGTGCGCCACCAGCGGCATCGTCGATGGTCATCTTAGTGTTATAATGAAGTCCATTATAGAAGGTTTGAATGATTAGCCAATTCTCTAAGCCATGATGTGGGCATGCTCTTAATAGCTCTTTATATCTCTCCCAGGCTTCGAACAACAAATCTCCTTGGTTTTGGGTAAATCTGGTTATAAGGTTTTGAAGAAGAGCGGTCTTACTTGGGGGAAAATATCTAGCAAGGAAAACTTTTCTAAGGTCATCCCAAGTTGTTATGGAATTGGGTGGAAGGGAATCTAACCAAGACAGAGCTTTATCTCTGAGGGAAAAGGGAAATAATCTTAAGCGTATCGCCTCAGGAGGAGCTCCATTGGTTTTAAAGGTGTCTACTAACTGAAGAAAGATTTTTAAATGTTGGTTCGGGTTCTCAGTAGCAAGACCTGCAAATTGTCTTTGTTGCACTAATTGCAGCAGGGATGGTTTAAGTTCAAAATTATTGGCTGGGATAGCGGGGTTTACTATACTGGAACTAGGTTCCTCGTTTGATGGTTGGGCGAAGTCCTTAAGAGGTCTTCGGTTTTGATCTTAGGCCATAGCTTTCCTATTCCTATGGAAAAACAAACGTGCGCGAGCGTAACGTTCAGGTTCAGCTAGAGGGTCTACTAAACTTCCGGCACTGCGAGTCTTTCGTATTGACCGGTGGGTAACAACCTTAGTCTAAACGGTATAACTACAGGGTATGAAATTTGACGAAATTGGTCCCCGGCAACGACGCCAAAAACTTGATGCGTGTTTTTAGAAAGTGTACGAACACGTCAGAGTAATATAAAAGATTGTCGAATCCACAGAGACCAAGTGTCAATCTATCGTACCTGTTGTTATGGTGTGTATCTAAGGCAACTGAATATAAGGGTTTTAAGGAGTGAGCAATGGTAAATAAAATAATAATTTTAAACAATTAATAAAGACAGACTCGAATGTAATTCACGTAATCAATAGATATTCTGGTACTTGTTAATAGAACTACTTATGGGCAGTGTTTTCTCCTTTGAAAAGAACTAATTTAACAGGAACTGTCGCTTTCGCGTATTCAGAACCGAGTTGTACTCTCTAATCAACCCCTCCTATTGTCACGGATAAAAAGGTGCGTACTGCGTTAGAGTAGTAAACCTATTTTTAAGAAATGTAGTATCTTAACTAAGTTGAAAAGTATTTTAACTTGGATTTCTTAGCAAAAAGAGGTTCTTATGAACCAGACTCTAAACTTCATAACGCGTCCGAAAATTGTTTTAAAATCTCTTTTCTTTTTAATCTAAAAACTCCTAATAAACTAGACAAAGTGCTTTTGGCTGTTTTTGAAATAGTTAAAAACAATTACTTAAATTGAAAGATAAAATAGCCCTTAAGTGTTTCCACGAACAATTGTACGAATTACTGGTTTAATTACGATCCTTACATTCTAACCTTTATGGATTTAGTTAGACATAGTAAAGTAAAAGTTCTTTTTATAATTTTTCATAAAAGTAATTTAGTGCGAGTGCGGAAAGTAAAGTAATTTAGTGCGAGTGCGGGAAATAAACGAAAGTAGTGCGAGTGCAGGAAATAAAGTAATTTAAAGCGAGTGCGGAAAATAAACGAAAGTAAAGCGAGTGCAGGAAAATAAATAAAGTAAAGCGAGTGCAGATAATAAATGAAGTAAAGCGAGTGCAGATAATAAATGAAAGTAAAGCAATGCGGAAAAGTAAAATACGAACTGGAATTAAAATGGCGGCAGGATTAACTTCCTCCCAGAGTGCTCCAAAACTCGATCAAACAGACAGATACAGACTCGATCACTCGATTGCAGAAACACCCCGATGTGGAATGATAACTGCTTTAAAACTGATATATGCCTAGAGAATCTAAGTCTGGATGAAGAAAAACGAAAATCTAAGGTCCTATTTATAGGAAAACTAAATGCAGGAAAAGACTAGGATGCCCCCTCCACTAAAAAGTGGAGGGAAACTGTTTTTGCCTTGTGGCGCCCGCCACAAGGCCATGGCGCCCGCCATAGGACTAATAGGGAATGAAAGAGTGGGGATCGTGGGTCTTGGCAGTTGTGGAGTGGTCTTGAGACGTGGCCATGTCATGGCAGACCCCATGGCGCCCGCCACGGTGGATGTCGTAAGTGTAAAATGCTGAATTTCTAGGTTTTCGTCCGTTTCCACTCCTTTTTCGCTCCTTTTCTCGATTTAAGCCCCGATTACAAAGAAAACCTGAAAACAAAGGAAAACAAAGTAATAACATAACAAAATAATAATAAAAGCTAAGAATGCATGCGAAATCGGAGTCAGAAATACGGTGAATTTTAGTGTGATCAACTGCGGAATAATACTTGGTAGTGTTTATGCACATATTATATTTCCTGGCTGATTGTAATACATCTTATAAATCCTCTACATGATTGTGCCCCTCGATATTCTTAACTATCATATCATCAATGTATACCTATAGGTTTCTCCCTATTTTGTGGGAGAAGACATCATCCATGAGGCGCTGGTAGGTGGCACCAGAGTTCTTAAGACCGAAAGGCATGGCATTATAGTAGTAGTTTTCTTGAATTGACATGAAGTTCGTTTTAGACACTAATGAATGCCAAATGTCTTATTTTGATCCATCATTCTTGGCATTTTTCAACTCATTTCTTATGTTTCAATGGATTTATTAAATGTTTTCATGTGATTCTTCAATTATTTTTGCAATTACCCTAGGATCCCTTTATTTGTGTGTTATTGTGCATGATATAGGAATAAAACCTCATAAATTAAGACACAAATGATTGGACAAGGAAGCAAATGAAAGGAAGAAGAATCCAGAAAGTTCATAGTGAGAACAAGTGGTGAGATCAAGGCGAGCTCAAAGAAAGGTCCCAGTAAACCAAACAGTAATTAGGCAGTAAGTATTTGGCTATAAGTTCGCAATGCGAAGCCTGAGCAAAGAAATTTGTAGTGTGAAGAATAGCTTGCAGTGCAAGCAAAGATATTTCCTCAGGGGAGATTTAACTGTTCAGAGGCACTTCATGTGCCTAAAAGTAGACTTCGCAGTGCGAAGAATGAGTTTGCAAAGCGAACATGACAAATTTTTGATGTACTATATATGTACTTTCTCAATGTTTGGGGATCATAACCTTAATAACCTCTCTGGATTGGAAAGAAACATTTCTTTAGAGAGAAAACCCCTAAGTTCTTCATTTATTCATCAATAAAAAAATCCTTTTGCAAGTAGAAGTTGGATTCGCATCCAAGATCGACATTTCATCGTGGATGCTCATTCATCTTCTCTCATTACAAAACTCTAGACATAGATTTTACAAAACTAGCTCTAACATATTCATCTATCAATACATAGACTCTAGACATAGATTTACGGTTGATATTTTCTTTGTAATGATCTTAAAGCTTATTGTATTGGTTATTAGCATAAGACATCATCTAGCGATGGATACGGTATTTCTCACGAAATCGCTCTAGACATAGACGGTATTGAGAGAATACATGATGATATTAATCGGATCCGACTTCACATGCAATATTAATTGAATATATACAAGTTAGGGTTGATGAAACCTATCTTTGATATACTTTGTTAAACAAACATCTTTAGAATTTATTTTTTTCTACTAAATCGAGACAAACCTATGATCCAAAACAAACCAACTTTGAATACCCTTACTTAAAACCTTATAAACTATAGAAAGGTAAGTCAATATCAGAACAATCCATGTGGAGACAATATACAAAACCCCTCCTAATATTACGATTCAACAAAATGGCGCCTTTGTCGGGGATTGTTGTTTGATATTGCAAACATTGCAATAGTTTATTAGTTTTAAGATTTTTGTGTTGTTATCTCTTATCTATATTTATTATTCTTGCGCTTCTTAATTTGTTTGGTTAGTGTTGCACATTCTATTTATACGTGGAAGTGTGCCTGCAGATTAACTTTTTTTCGATCCTGATATAGAAAGAATTGCTCGTAGGCTTATTATCAAAACTAGGCAGAGAAGGAAACTAGCTAAAGAGAGACGAGAGCATAGCGAAACTTATAAATCAATACCCATTGTTACGCTAATCATGGAAGAAGTACCTCCACCGCAGCTCCTACTAGAGTTCCTTGTGTAATCAGTCTAAGATACAATGCTCAGTTTGCGCGAAATGCCAACAATGGAAGGCACTATGAGATGAAGACGGGAATCCTGTCACTTTTATATAAAAAATCCTTTTACCGAGATGGATCATGAGGATCCTTTCATTCATATAACAAAGTTCTCTAAAATTTCGGGTGCAAATGGAGCATCAGAAGCGGAAGAGGAACCTTTGTTTAAGAGATTACTCTTGCACTTTTTAATTGGGAAGGCGAAGGAATGATATCTTGACCAATCTACTCTTGTGATGACAGATTTGAATGAACTGGAGGAGAAGTTTCTTGAACGATTCTTTCCTCACAAAAAATTTATTAAGGCCTAGTAGGCACTTTCCATATTTGTTCAAAGTGGAAACGAATCTCCCAATGATGCTTCGGAGAGATTCAAATCTATGTTGAGAAAGTGCAAAGGCTATGGTTTTGAAGATTTTACAGAAGTGCATATTTTCTGTAACGGTCTCCAACCCATTTATAAAACTCTTTTGGATGCCACTGTGGGTGGGTGTTAAATTTCAAAAAGTGTGGAAGATGCAGTTGCCATCATTTATAGGATGGAAATCAATGACCATCAAGGCCAACACAACTGTTATAATCCTTAAAGAAAGCCAAGAATTATATAGTTGGGAACATATTATACAATTCTTGCTCAAAATAAGTTGCTCTCACAACAAGTGGAGTTATTGATTTAACAAATGTATAAACTTCCACAACAAATCAAAGAGATGCAAGAACTTCCCAAAAAAAGCCAACAAATAGCAAGTTGTGAGCTTTGCACCGAAGATCATCTTACCGGGTATTGTCCACGGGTTGTTGAAGAAGCAAACTACATGGGAAATCAAAACCCGAATCAAGGCTATCAACTGAGACCACCTCCATATCAAAGCAATAACCAAGGTTACCAAGAAGGATGTTGGAAAGATCCATGAACTTCCAACTATCAAGGCCAATACCAAAATTACAATCAACCTCCCCAAACTCATGGTGAAAGCTCAAAGATAGAGGAAAAATTCAACCAATTTATGAAAATGTCTATTTCCTTTCAAAAGCGTACTGATGCGACAATTAGGAATCATGACACTCAAGTTGGGTAACTGCCCAAACATTTAGCCGACCAACATAAAGAAACTTTTCCGGCTAATACTCAATTGAATCCTAAGGAATCTTGAAAATCCATCTTTATTAGGAGTGGTAGAGAAATTAATTTGGGAATTGGTGAAAATGTTATGGAGAAGGAGGTTATATTTTAAAAGAAGAAGGAAATTGTTGAAGAAGAAGTTAAAAAAATATGGAGGAGGAATTAATTGAAAAGGAGGAAGTAGAAAAGAATTTAAGAGGGGAGAATAAAAAGAAAAAGTAGAAAAGGAAAGGAGTATGTAAGTGACATTCCAATTAAAAAGTTATTTTATCCATATGCTCCTACGAAGAAGGATAATGATAGGCATTACACTAGGTTTTTAGATTTTTAAAGTTGTTTGCAAATAAACATTCCATTTTCCGGAGCGCTTAAATAAATTCCCAAGTATGCAAAATTCATGAAAAACATACTTATAAGAAAAAGAAGAGGTTTACGGACAAAGAAACCATTGCGCTTAATGAAAATTGTAGCACTATCGTTCAAAGCATTATTCCTCGAAAAGAAGGAGATTCGGGAAGAGTGGCTCTACCTATAACTACAAGTAATGATTTCAAGTGTAAAACTTTGATCGATATGGGTGCTAGCATAAAATTAGTTCCCTTGTCCGTAGTGAAAAACCTTGAAAACATGGAGATGAAAGCAACCAACACGACTTTGCAATTGGCAGATAAGTCAAGGACTCGTCCTAACAGTGTTGTGGAGGATGTGTTATTAAAAGTTTACAAATTCTTGTTTTTGGTTGAATTTCTTGGCATGGATATGGAAGAGGATGAGGATACACCTATTATTCTTGGTTAAACCTTCATGAAAAATGCTAGAATGTTGATTGATGTTGATGAAGAAATTATATAGGTGAAGACTCATGATGAAGAAGTGTGTTTTACACTTTTTAAAGGTGTGATGTATCCTAATAAAGTGGAACGTGATTATCATATGAGGAAGGAAGATAAAAGAGTTACAACAATGAGAAAGAAAGATGAAAATGCAAAATTTGCAACAATGAAAAAGAAAGATGAAGATGCGAGGATTGTGGTGATGAAAAAGAAGGATGAAGATGATAAGGAGGAAATGATGAGATCTTGTTGGGATTTTTCATTCTTGAGAAAAAATGGCAGAAAAATTGGTCATGACAATGGTTAAAGATCTATTATGGTGGTGAATTTCATATGGTAGCTAGTTAAATTGCTTTTAGCATTCTGTGATTTCAATCGTCGACCCTTCAAGCTCAAACGAAGTTAAACACAATGCTAGTTAGGAGAAAACCCAACATTCTAAGTACCAATTCATCTTTATTGCACTTTTAGTTGTTAATATAGTATAGATGGTTTTGTAGTGAAATTAGAAGTAAAACAAAATTTTAAAGACAATCTGTCACAATCGCCTTGAGTTCCCAGTGTGAACCTGGGGCGAATGTTCGCTTGGAGTTCGCAGTGCAAACTGTGCGAAAATGGACAGATTTTCATTTTTTCTGCAACATCACTTAAGTTGTGTTTTAAGTTGTGGGCCAATTCGAGGTCCCATTGAATTTTGAAGTGATTTTGTGGGGCAATCCTTTCCCTCTCACTCTCAAACTTTCCAAATTCTCTTTTTGTCTCTCTCACATTCCAAACAAAAAACATGAATTCTCTTTGTCTCTCTCCTAACTGTACCAAGCTTTAGAAGGAAATTTCTCAAGTTTCAACTTCAATTCCTATTCTCTATAACTATTTCATTCCATGTTTTCATTCCTATGTCAGTTTCTATGTTCTTTAGAAGCAAGTGGTTAGGGTTTGTGTGGAAAATTTTGGAAACTAACTTCTAGGTATTGCAAAGTTTTTATACATGAGTTAATATGCTTGGGTTTCTTTACTTGTTTGGTATCGAACTTGGAATGGTTTGGAGAGATTGAACATGTTTGTGCTTAGGTTTAAGTTGAACATTGTTAAGATTTATCTCTTACAACTTTGATTTTTGCCTGAACCATTGGATTTTAATTGGTTGTTTATGCTTATTTGCTTGATGTGTTAAAATTTACTTGAGAGCATGAGTAAAGGTTTTTGAATTGAGTTGTGTTGTTGAACTTCTACAGAACCTAGAATTTCAAATATTCACATAATTCCCCTTGAGCTCACTTAACACCCCAAAATTTTCCCTCTTATTTATTACCTTAACTGGCTTATGTTTCACATTTATCTGCATCTTCCACTAGGTCATTAACACTCATAATCATGCATCATTGAACTCCTAAGACACGAGATCAAAGCATTTTTCTATGAATAGAATTCTCATGTCCAAAGGTGACTTATCTGGCCATTACATTTAGAATGAGACAAAAGGCTGAGCCCCCAACACCATGAGTATCTTCATATAAAAGTTTGTTGAGTCAATGTCATCTGCTTCAAGGTTTCTTGAGAGCATCAAATGACTAGGGTTTCGTCATGGTTATTTGTTATTGGCCGTGAATTAGGGTTTTGTTAATTGTCAATATCTCGAGCTACTTTATTCATCAATAAGCACTCAATACAAATGGTTCAGGGGTTCTTATCTCTAGTGGGTTTTGTTGATGTTGATTAATGGAAAATGGTGTTCACGGTTTCATGTCAGAGGTATCGTGGTGTTAATAGTACAAGAGATCAAATTGTGGACTCATATAGTAATCAAGACAGTGTGGCCCTTATAATTGCTTGTTTTTTGTCACTAGTGATGCAAGTTAATTGATTTTATAGGATGAAGTTTGAGGTCCATTGAGGGTGCGATCTTGATTGGAAGTAAATGTGTTAAGGTGGGTTGTGTGAAATTCAAAGAGATGAGTCCATTAAGTCTGCATCCGATTTCTATGACCACTATCCTTTTGTTAGTCCGAATTAATCTTTTTTTTTTAATTCCATTTCCAAAATTACAAACTATCCATATTATGTCCATTTATTCAAAACCACTATCCATAATTCAATTAACTTAATCTCATTAAATCTAGCTTTTAGACTGAGTCTCTATCTATACACCAATTTCTAAGCTCAATACACATTTTTCATTGCCACAAAGTATAAAGAAAAAGACCAAAAAAAAAGAATTGAGATAAAAAAACCATTCTCACTTTTACTTCATAGTTTCTTTTCATCATCTTTTGAAATCATAATAGCGAATTCACATCATCAAAATTCAGATAACAAAAATTACTTAGCAGCAAAAATGATGACATAAAACGGAATCGGTTTTCCAAAGGACATTACACAAAAAGTCAGTGACAAAAATAATTCCTCCACCCTCACTCCTCGAGCTCTCCCTTTTTTATAATAGAAAGATGAAAACAGGAATCACAAAAAAGACTCATATCAGTTACAACATAATTTGGGGGAAGTAGAGTTCAATAGAATCACAAAACCTCACAGCAGATAAATCACATTGGAGAAAAATTCATAATAGAAGAAGAGGTTTCTAATAAAATTAGTTAGAACAGAATATCAAAAAATACAATAACAAAAAATCCATAACAGAAAAGAAGGAATCGGATTTTTCACATTCTCTGCACATTCGTTTCAATTCCATTTTTCAACTTCTTCTCCTCCACATTTTCTTCATCATCTTCAACTCTCATCAAACCTCTCAATCCTTCACCATCAATCTTCAACCTGCATAATTCAAAAGATTCACCAAACACAATTCTTCAACCCCTTCACACTCTTCTCCTTCAATTCTTCAATCTACCCAACACATCTTCGGCCTTCATCATCGTTCGTCAATCTAACCTTTCCCTATATCAAGAATCATCGCAAGTTCACTCCGTAACAACAAACTCAGTGCACCGAAGAAGAAAAAGAAGAAAGACATAGAGTGTTGAAGCCATTGACATACCTTAACCAAATCTATGCAAGCATCGTCGTGGTGGTACTTTCATCCTTTCTTCTTGTGTTTCGATTGTAGTGCGGAGTAATGTTCAGGTTTGGAGATTTCTCCTCGCAATGCATCGTTTTGGAGTGTGAATGGAAGAAAGTTGTAATGAAGAAGATGAATGAGACGGAGGATCAGAGGATGTATGTGTGGTCGGAGCGCCGCCGACGTGAAAATAAGTAGTACCGAAGGTGCGGATCTTTGAAACAAGGAAAAGGTGATGAACAAGTTTTGTTGACGATTTCATGGAGGAAGGAGACGATGTTACAAACGACAACATGAGGTTGATGAAGAGGAGAAAGAAACACGCCGCGACTGGGACTCGACTTGGTTGAGTTTATGGAAGGAAAATTTTACCTTTTACCCCTACATTTAACCTCTTACCCCTTATATATTTTTAAAAATTCCAATTTTATCCTTTTTATTATTATTACTTTTTTATTTTGTAAAAACTTTATGAATACAAAATATTTCAAAACGGAAGTAACACCCTTGTTACTTCCGGAGTGTGTTTATTTTTATTTTTTTCTCAACCGGAAGTAACACCCTTGTTACTTCTGGAGTGTATTTTTTATTTTTTTTCTCAATCGAAAGTAACCTTTGTTACTTCCGGAGTGTAATTTTTTTAAAATTTTTTTTCTCAATCGGAAGTAACACCCTTGTTACTTCTGGAGTGTATTTTTTTTTCTCAACCGGAAGTAACAACCTTGTTATTTTTGGAGTGTATTTTTTATTTGTTCTCAATCGAAAGTAACATTCTTGTTACTTTCGGAGTTTATTATTTTTATTTTTTTCTCAACTGGAAGTAACACCCTTGTTACTTCTGGAGTGTAATTTTTTTTTATTTTGTTATTTTAACTCTAATTAAGAAACATGAATGTTCCTTTGATGATATGCGGCAAAGACCAAACAAATGTAGACACAACAGAGATATTCTCAACTATAGAAAAATTTCCTACATGAGAAGATGCGACTAGGTGGATTAGGAAGGTTGGACTCAGAAATAGAGTCACTGTTATAATAACTTGTTTCTTTCTCTCTTACTAGTCTTTGTGTCTGAACGAGTTATTATAATAGTGACTCTATTTCTAAGTCCAATCTCCCTAATCCACCTAGTCGATCTCTTATTTTGTAGGAAATTTTTCTGTAGGTTAAAATATCTCTGTTGTATCTGCATTTATCAGGTCTTTTCCGCATATCATCAAAGGAACATTAATGTTTCTTAACTAGAGTGAAAAAATAAAAAATAAAAATAAAAATAAAAATACACTCCAGAAGTAACAAGGGTGTTACTTCCGATTGAGAAAAAATAAAAAATACACTCTGGAAGTAACAAATGTGTTATTTCTAGTTGAGAAAAAAATAAAAAAATTACACTCCGAAAGTAACAAGGGTGTTACTTCCGGTTGAGAAAAAAAATAAAAAAATACACTCCAGAAGTAACAAGGGTGTTACTTCCGATTGAGAAAAAAACACTTCGAAAGTAACAAGAGTGTTACTTCCGTTTTGAAATATTTTGTATTCCGAAAAATTTTATAAAAAAAAATTAAAAATTAAAAATTAAAATTAAAATTTAAAATAAAATTAAAAGTTAAAAATAAAAAGGATAAAATTTGAATTTTTAAAAATATGTAGGGGTATGGGGTTAAATGTAGGGGTACAAGGTAAAATTTTCTTGTGGAAGTTCCTCATTCTTTAGAATTTTAGGTTAAAAATTCATCATCATTTCAGTTGGGCCAAGCCTCACCATGAAATTGCCATTCACACATCTCAATTGCTATGCACACCACTCTTGCGCTGTTCTCCATATTGAGTAATCCATGAATCTCTATTCGCACCACTCAATTTTCGCTAACCCCCCATCTGCCATTGGAATGAAGTGTTTAGGCTTTGAGCCCATTAAATTACTTTTGACACTCCTGATCTCACTAGATCACCACCTCTGTGATTCTGGCTATGGAAATTGGGCCCTCCATGAAAATGTTACATGCACACTATAATTACTGATAACACATCCCCCTATTTCTTTAGAATTTTTTTAATTAATTTTCTTGTTAAATCACGATTAATTTTTCTTGTCAACTAATTTTTGTGGACTAACATCTTGATCCATTTCTTGTTAATTTTTAATTAGAATTTTGTTGATAAATTTAATCATGGTTGTGAACTAATTTTGATGTAAGTGTTCATGAGCTTTTTTTGATCGATATGGATCGATTTTGGCTAAGGTGGATCTTCATGGATTAATTATGGAAGACTAAGCATTTATTTTTTTTATTGGAGATTACAAGATCTTGCACGAAGTTTTTGGATTTCTTTTATATGAAGAATCGTCATTTCGATCAAGTAAGAAATCTCGATTTAATGCATCATTCTAGTTTGTATGCAGTTTAGGATCATATAACATAAGTTTCATATTGATCCCTCCCACTTGAGGCACTGGATTTATTTTGATTTATGACAATTTTTGACGATATCGAAACTTAGGGATTAGGTTATGCATGATAAGATTTCATTTCCTCTCATTTTCCCTTAACCGCATTTTTTTGCTTGTTTCGTTGCAATTATTAAAAATAGTTTCAAGTGTGATAAAATTCTGGAAAAATTCATGAGTGATCCTTATCCTCTTAATTAATTTTGTATAATTTTTTATTCCAAATTTGGATGGTTTTAGTAATTAATTTGTATTTTGGATTCAAAGTTGTCCCGAAAGACATTGTTTTAGTTTAAGGGACCAAAAAGTAATTTTTTCCAATAGGCATGAAACTAATCTTTGGTTTTTAATTAACCAATGGAATATATGACACTTTGATGCTACTTGTACATTTTTTTTTTAATTTTTGGTGTCATTTTGAATCCACTTTGTGGAGTTGTTTTTCGACAATCATGCCTTGTTATCTTGCTCATTGAGTGAAGATTTTTGACATATTGGTGCATAATTTTATGAATTCCTTTTAGTAAATGTAAGATATTGATTGCATCATTCCATAATTAAATTTTCATAATTTTATAAACCTTTTTTCTATTTTTCCTTTCTCTTGGATTGTAGGTCATAATTTGAGACACTTTGGTTTATGCATTAGTTCATAAGGAGGCATTCATGCCATTTGTTTGAGATACTTTGGGGCCACCTTAGGGGTTCATTATAGTTCATTTGTATTGCTTTATAGGTCATGTATGAACCATCCTCATTTGGTTTGTGCTTGTGTTTTCAAAGTGTATCTTTACTTGAACATGTTTGACCTAAACTTGTCTCTTTTCTCTTCTCATGTTTAACTTGACTGTGTATGAAACATAAATGCCTCTTTATGAATTATAATAACCTATCATACATTGTATGCTACTAAATCATAATCATATTATGCATCTCCATGTTCATTCATTTTTGGTTTTCAACTTTGAATTATGTTCCAAGTTACTTCATTTCTTATGTGATACTTGTTCACTTCTTCTCACTTCTTCTTCATCTAACTTGAACACTCATTATCATAATTTGTATGCTCATTCATAGGCATCATAAGTCATTTATAATTGATATATTCTACTGACTTTGACATTTCATCATGCATTAATACATGTTCATCTTACATAAACATTCATTCTTCATCAACTATATTCCACTTGCATTCATGTGAACTTATATGAACATTTTGTGCATAGTATGCCATAATTTGAACTTGTGAGGTACCCTAGCATATTTAGAGACCTATAAAATTTAGCTACTGACTTTTGAGGTCATTTAACCCTTAGGAACCTTCACCTTTAGGTTTTGGCTTTGTTTGAACACTAGTTTCACTTTAGGAGATGTTTGATGCCTATTAGTCTTTTTTTCTTATTTTTTATTTCATATTCAACTGTTTAACTAACTATTATAGACTGGGCCAACACAGTCTGCGTCGGGCAGAGGCCCAGTTCGTCGGGCACGGCTCATGGCCCAATACAAAGACGTGGGGAGAGCATCTCCTCCACGTGATCTACGTCACCCAACTACCCACACATCTCCTGATATGTATGGGAAGTTGGACTGAGGGAAAGACCACGTGCTAGGTATTACTTGCTCCTACAATTTCCTTGAAAGTTCTTCCTTGAGCCTAGCTAACATAGCCCATGGAAGAACCTTGGCCCAGCGCTGGGGGCACACTATAAATACCCTCTTCCATCAAAGGGTCGGGTATTTTGAATCTTAATCTCTTATACCTTTCTATACTTGCATTCTTACTTGGGCATCGAAGTTCCTGGAAGGTACACCCCCCAATCTCCCATCAAAGCAGCTCATTACTGGAAGGTTCCTTCTGATCAGGTCAGATCAGTGGCGCCGTCTATGGGAAAATAAAATTTTTTCCCTTTTTCCACAACATAAGACCAAAACATCAACTCATCTCCTTCAACCATCCAACATGACTAGCGAACACGACAACAACCGCGCCCTCGGCCTTGTTGACTACACCACCAATACGGAAGAGGAGCAACACTATGTCCATGAGTCTGACGTAAGAGACAGACAACCTGCCACCCTATCACCTGAGCCCGAGGACAACGGTGTTCCAGAACCTCATCTCGCGGCTCCCTTTTAACTCATCCTGATACCGATTAAAGGGGACCCCACACTGATAGCTATTGTGAACACAATAAACCAGACAAACCTCATGCTCTTTCAATAGCGGGAGAGGATCATGGCACTGGAGACAGAGCACCAAACCAATCCTCCTCGACATGGTCGCGGACCTCAACCTGAAAGACGCCAACCAGAGGCGACCAAGAAGCGAGGATGCTCACCTCCACGACGGGGACGATGATCCCCTGAACCAAAGAAAAATAAGCCCAGGAGACGCCTCGAGCAGTCGAATGACCAGAGCCCCAGGAATGAAGATTACTCACACATGAGGAGCTATGAGGATGAACCTTTTTGCCCACTTTCTTGAGCCATCATGGAAACTCCACTCCCAGCGGGCATAGAGAAGCCCCCGCACCTTGCGACGTACGACGGGACAACTGACTTCGTTGACCACATCGACAACATTAATGCCATGCTCGACTACCGCAACGACGTTGGCGGGAACATCAAATGCAAACTATTTTCAACGACTCTCAGGAAAGGAGCCATGGCATGGTACAAAAGTATGGCCCCCGAATCCATCACCTCTTGGAGAAGCATGAGATCGGCGCTCACAAGGCACTTCACAACCTCGCGACGCCACCCAAAAACAGAAGCTACCCTTGAAGCCATCATACAAGGTAAGAATTAAACATTGTGCTCATACATTGAGTGGTTTAACCAAGAAGCTGTCGAGGTAGATACGACCGACTACATAAAGAAGTATCTCCTCGAGATGGGGCTCCTCCCAGAAAGTGAGCTCAACCGGGAAGTAGGAATCAAACCTCCCCGTACCCTTGGTGAACTCTTACACAAAGATCAAGCGTACATTAGGTACAAGGAGAAACAAGTTGTCCATAGTGTTCGGAGCAACCGCAGTCATGTCGACACCAAAAGTTCCAAATACGAAGACCACACTCCCCTCGCCACACCGGGGAGAAGCGGAGGGATGACAAACCCCGTGAAGCCTACGAAGGAAGAGGACCAGTCGGGCGCTTCTCCAAATACACATAACTAACCACTCCCCACGAGCATATCCTCGCTGAATGCATCAACTAGGAGTTCAAACAGGGTAGGGTAAGGTTTCCAAACCGACAACACCCAAACCCCACACTGACAAGTCTAAGTACTGCCACTTCCAGAAAAGCCACGGGCATGCAACTGAGGATTGTTTCCACCTGAAAGACGCAATTGAGATTCTGATCAAGGAAGGACACCTCAAGAAATACACCAAAAGTGATACTCCACGACACGAGGATAAGACTGCGAATAAAAGCCGCGAGGACACCCTCTTCGGCGGGTCTCCCTTCCAGGTAGCCCTATGCATATCACGCCCTGAAGATTTCCACTTCCCTGATGTCATCATGGGAGGACAGCTAGCCGCACACAGCCCATGGGAGAACTTCCCAACTACCTTGTTTATCTCTGGAGGTGGGATAAACAACGAGAATGCTACCATATCCGTGAAATAAAAGTTCGACGAGCTTCTACTAACCACGCCTGATCAAATGACAACATTGACCAAATCTCGGGGAAAATCCAACCCCATATCCTTTTTCCTCAAGGAGCTACCAGGCAGTTCACCCAACTCAAGCATCTCCTTACTAATAAGGGCAAAAATGGCATGTTTCGACGTTTGACCCATTCTGGTCGACAAAGGTAGCTCTGTGGATATCATGTACGCCCAGCTGTTCGAGACCCTCAAACTGGACAAGTCGAATATGTCCCCGTACGTTGGGTCTGTCCTCCAGAGATTCAATGGAGCTACCACGTGGCCATAGGGGTACGTCGAGCTCCTCGTTCATTTTGGAGAGAATGAGACGGCCAAGGAAATTAAAGTCCAATTCCTGGTGATCAAATTCCATTCGTTGTACAATTGCATTCTTGGCCGACCTACCCTGGCCGAGCTGACTGCAGTGCCATCCACCGTCCACTTGAAAATGAAGTACTACACCAAATTGGGTTGCGTGGTTACAATCCACGGGGACATCAAGGCAGCTCAACGGTGTTACAACGCAGCGGTCAAAGGACAGACCATAACCAACACCTTCAAGGGCAACAAGAAACCAAGAGCTGAAGAACGACCACTTTCCCCGCGAGTTAATTCCATAGACCTAGACATTCGTCTCGGCGAGGACGACATTAAAGCTCAGGGTCCCACCAACGGACAGGCTCCAACTCACCCAGTATGCCCAATCCCCGACGGAGAGTTCGTGCTCATCCCTCTGGGGGACGATCCCGACAGAACTGTGAAGATAGGTACGGGCCTGCCATCGGCGACAAGAGAGAAGCTTACAACCTACCTCATGGAGAACACATACTTGTTCGCATGGAGTGTTGTTGAGATGCCCGACCTGGACCCCGAGGTCGCCTGCCATCAACTAGCCATAGATTCGGCCATTATGCTCATAGTATGGTGTAGGAGTAAGTAGTCTCCTGAGAAAGCGTAGGCTGCCGAGTAGGCTGCAAAGACCTCTTAGAGGCAAATTTTCTTTCTAAAGTCCAGTACACAACCTGGCTCTTTAATGTAGTCCTTGTAAAGAAAAATAATGGAAAAGGGCGAATGTGTGTTGATTATACCGATCTCAATAGGGCATGTCCCAAAGATGCTTTCCCCTTACCTAACATAGATAAATTGGTAGACAACTCTGCAGGTTTTAAGCTCTTGTCCTTCTTGGACGCATATAGTGGATACAATCAAATCCCCATATCGGACACAAATAAATGGCACACGGTCTTCATGAACCCGACAAGCAATTACTATTACAATGTCATGCCTTTCAGACTGAAGAACGTCAGGGCTACATACCAGCATATGATGAACAAGGTCTTCCAGGGAGAGATCGAAGAGATCGGAGACATGCTCGAGGTCTACATGGACGACATGATCGTAAATCACACGAGGAGCTCGACCACGCCTAACATCTCCGAAGGGTCTTCGAGCAAGCGAGGAGGTGCAAAATGAGGTTCAACCCTGAAAAATGTACCTTTGGTGTACGAGCAGGGAAATTCCTCGGCTTCTACCTCACAGAATGAGGGATCAAAGCCAACCCCAAAATTTTTTGAGCATTTTTCAGAATTCCCAACCCCGAACTCCAAGAAATCTATTCAGTCGCTCAACAGGATGCTCACCTCCTTATCTCGTTTTGTCGCTAAATTCACCCAACACACACTTCCTTTCTTCTAGCTACTACAGAAAGAAGCCACCTTCAAGTGGACCGAGGAGTGCGAGCAAGCATTGCTCCACCTTAAGAGGGCACTCTCTGAACCACTAGTGTTATCATGACCACAAGAAATAGAAACATTATACCTATACATGTATGTCGCCACCGAGGCGGTCAGCGCAGCCCTCATCCGTGAAATGACCGATGGCAAAAACTATCTATTTTACGAGCAAAACCCTTCAGGGCCATGATCTCAGATATCAACAGATCTAGAAGGTCGCCTTAGTTCTAATAAATGCATCATGGAGATTGCGACATTACTTCCTTGCCCATTCAATAAAAGTCCGAACATATCAACCCATAAAACAACTACTCGGACGGCCAAATATGTCCGATAGGATGTTGAAATGGTCATTGGAACTATCAGAATTTGACATCTAATACGAAATCAGGAAGTCCTTAAAGGCATATGTCATGGCCGACTTCTTCGCCGAGATGACATATAATCCTACCCCGGCCAATGGCGCCCACAAATGGACGATCTTCGTCGACAGCGCCTCTAGCTCGACAGGAAGCGGTGTCGGTATCATCCTCGAAAATGAAGATGAGATCTTAATTGAGGTATCATTGGAACTTGACTTTCCAACTTCGAACAACTAGACGGAATATGAAGCATTATTGGCGGGCTTACGATTGGCAGAACACCTAGGGGCAAAG
The DNA here is from genome assembly GCA_963966055.1 of Lathyrus aphaca. Lineage (NCBI taxonomy): Eukaryota > Viridiplantae > Streptophyta > Magnoliopsida > Fabales > Fabaceae > Lathyrus > Lathyrus aphaca. Next base: position 171,564,863 of record OZ014519.1, read on the forward strand.
GAAGTGAAAATCTCCACCGACTCTCAGCTCGTAGAATACCAAGTGCTAGGAGAATATCAAGCCAAAAAACGACAATCTCATCGGGTACCTAGCCCTTGTCAAAGAAAAATTAGAGACGTTCGACTCTTGGGAGGTCCATCACATCCCACACGAACACAACACGCGAGCATACATTTTGTCTAAACTGGAAAGCACGCCGAAGAAGGGCAGGAACAAATCCATGATCCAAGAGATCCTCCCACCACCAAGCATCAAGAAACCTTCCCCGCCGCTCGAAGAGAATGCTATAGGTGACACTCATTGTTGGATAACTCCCATCCACAACTACCTCACGGAGGATGAACTGTCAGCCGACCCAAAAGAGGCGTCCGCGACCAAGAGAAGGGCATGTTCTTACGTCCTCATCAAAGGTAAACTTTACCGACGAGGTTTCTCCATCCCACTACTCAAATGCATCGAGGAAGAAAAAGTTCCCGACATCTTACGAGAAATTCATGAAGGGATTAACGCTCAGCATCTCGGAGGAAAATCCTTGGCACGTAAAGCACTTCGAGCAGGCTATTATTGGCCGACGATGAAACTCGACGCAAAAGAGCACGTCAAAAGATGCAACAAGTGTCAAAGACACGGGGACATGCACATATCCCCCCCCCCCAATGAGCCGAAGACATTGTCCTCCCCATGGCACTTCACTTGGAGAAGAATGGACATCCTTAGGCCGTTCGTGACTGGCACCTACCAAAATAAATATCTTATCGTTGACCTCAACTACTTCGCAAAGTGGATCGAGGCCGAAGCCCTCGCCAAGATCACAATGCAAAATATACTCCATTTATTTAAAAGAAATATCCTCACTCACTTCGGCATACCCCAAGCCTTTGTCACCAACAATAGATGCAATTCACGAACAGAAGGTTCCAAGATTTCGTCGCCAATCTTGGCACAAAGAAACATTTCACGTCCGTCGAACATCCCCAGGACTAACGACCAAGCAGAGGCAACCAACAGGGTAATCTTACGGGTACTAAAACGTACATTGGGTGAAGCAAAGAAAGCTTGGTTCGAGGAGTTACATAGAATACTCTGGGCCTACCGCACAACCCCATATTTAAAGACCGGGGAGACTTCATTCCAACTAACCTACAGGACTGAGGCAGTCATCCCGGTAGAAATTCGAGAACCCTCGAGACGAACGGAGGCACCCCTTGACGAGGAGCTGAACGACGAAGTCCTGCAAGTGGAGCTCGACCTTGTCGAGAAAATCTGATCTGAAGCAACCCTCCGGGAAGCATCACTAAAACAAAAGGTGGCTCTACCCCACGACACAAAAGTTATTAAAAGGGAATTCCAAGTTGGAAGTCTCTTCCTACGGCGAAACAAGAAAAATTCGCGAGAAGGCAAGCTGGCCGCGAAATGTGAAGGCCCGTATCGAGTCCGAGACAAGACATACAACAGGGCATACCACCTCGAAAACCTACAAGGAGGAGAACTTGCTCGAACCTGGAACGCTGAAAAACTTAAGCAATACTACATCTAGATAACAGCACGACCACGAGGGCATGAAAGGTACGACCATGATTCTCCATTTCTAATAAATGGGACAACCGACACTCTTGGGAGACAAGCACGACCTTCCTCAACAGAGGATACTTCAAACGAACTCCAATGTTGTAGTACTACGTCGGCAGGGTGCCCAACTTGCGATGGGACAGCTCAAGCCACGGGGTCAGGGCCTCAATCGCGACCCTCATCCCATTTTTCTACGGACGTAAAACCCGCCACCTTGCCGGTTCCTTAAACCGACGAGCCCATATAGTTGAGCAACAGGTTCACATACAAAAATCAAGATAAAAAACACTTAGAGAATAAAATCATTTCATTACATAAACCGACCAAAAACTGGTCGACACAGAGTACAAAAGAATGGGATTATACCCAAAACACAAAGTGGCACGTAGGCCAGAGAAACAAGTGGCACGCAGGCCAGGAAAACAAGAGGCGCGAAGGCCAATGAAAATATGGCGCACAGGCCAGACCTATTCATTAACCTCTTCCTCCTCGTCATCTGGGCTGACGAATGGGCAAAATATTTTCCCGTCAGCCACCTCGTAATTGAAGGTAGTCCTCGCAGTCAGCAACCCGGGGTTGACAATCTTGAGCTGGTTGGTGGTATTTTCAAAACCCATCTTGAAGGTTTCCATACAGTCTTGCTCGAGCTATCTAATCCGAGCAATCAGATCTCCCCGACCTTTCATAACCCAATCCTCCTTGTTTTCTTCCTCAGCAGGGAGAACTAGTTTTTCTAGCTTTGTGACCCTCAAACAGAGACACGTATTCTTCTCGACGGATTCGCCGAATTCAACCTCTTTTTCCTTCAATTTCTTGTTCTCATCTACCAGGACATCCCGCTTGAGTTTGACCTCCCCCAGCTCGAACATCAACCCTTCCTGGAGTTTGTATTTCTCCATATAATTGAAGAAATCGTGGGAAAGTTGGTTCCTCTTGACCTTGGCCGCCTGAAGCGCCTCTTCCATGGCTCTCAACTCCGACAGTGGGCAGGTATTGTCAAAAAAAGACCAAGGTCTCCTCCATGAACCTGATCACTGCAACTATGTCATAGGAGAAGTTCGACCTCCTGGTCTCCTTGTCTATGTCAAGGATAGCCTTGGCTTCGGCAGTCGCTACCCCAATAGAACCTTCACCACTGAAAAATTATCGCTCGAGATGGCAAGAGGTCAGGATAAGTTCCTCGACTCTTCGACGAATCGTCGTTCATAGCAGCAGCCTAACTCAGCAACCCATCAGCATGTTGACGTTTGTGAGGAGGAGAATCATGCACGGCAACTAGACTATCGAGCGTCACCGTGACATATGGAGAGTTTGGAGGAGGAGTAGGATTCCCGAAGCCACTGCCCACTTCTTCAATGGCCACCTGACGGACAGAGCGTTTTCTCGCCTTCTTTGGAGGTTTGGCAACACCTTTGTTAGCCAACTTCAGCACGTGTTCCTTGAGGTTAGGCATGGCAGCTACAAAAAGGAAACAACGGGTTAGCTAGATAAATAAAAACAACAAGGAAAAAAGAGGTGAGCATAAACAACCTAAAAGTCGGAGAGCCTCCTCGTCCGATTTACATTCGAGCACGAATTTGGTATTAATCAACCGAACCTCGAAGAGATGCCACCCAACATCATCCAAAATGATTTTGTTGCCACTCAAGTGCCATCTAAAATGATTTTGTTGCCACTCAAGAGGAATCCTCAAAATAAGACTCTTCATACCTTGGGCATCCCGTTGCGTACTATAGACGTTATCCAAAGCATGCGAGGTAATGGGCTTCACCGTATACCACCCGTACTTGAAGTTTCGGACAAAGTCATGGTAGGTCTTGAAGAGCCTCGTCGAATATTTGAAAGAAACCCAACTATGGCATCCATGTGCGCCCGACCACTGTAGGTGAAAGACCCGAAAGAAGAGGGGCGAGGTACAACCGACCTCGAGATGTTGACACACCAGTTCGAACACCCGAACGAATGCAATGGCATTTGGGTGGAGTTGAGAAGGAGCCAGGTCGAGCCTCCTATAAAAGCCCGCTTGGAAATCGGAGAAGGGAAGACGGATCCCTGCCTCCCTGAAAGCGAACTCGTACATAGGGAACCATTTTCCGCAAAAAGTCGAGTAGATCCGTTGCTCGGGGAGAGGATCATATCACTCCCAATTGTGAGGCTCATCCGGGCCTAGATCCTCCACGATTCCGTCTCTAATGGCTCTTCAGCGACCCAAGATAGATCCTTGCCCCGGAGGTGGTCGGCGCACTCCTTTCCACGTGATGTTCTTGCTCGTCCACATCTTCTTCGTCCATTTTTATGTCGATGTCCTCCACGGGGACATCTTCAGATTTTTTATCCACATTACCTGAAAAGCAGAGGAAATTAGTGAATTCAACGTCGCATCAAATTCACCCTTCCACCGCAGTTCAAGTGAAAGGGCGAGATCTAAAACAGGTGGGGAGATAATCGACACATTCATCTCAACCCAACGGATGCTAGAGACATTAATCTAAAGATGCTCGAGACATTAATCTAAAGAGACTCGGGACATTCAAGGAAGACCCTAAAGGTGCTCGGGACATTCAAAAGATGCGGGGAAATTTTTGTTAACATCTAAGGTTGCCCGACACATTCATGAAAAACTCAAGATGCGCTCAAGAAATTCATCAGAAATATCCTTAAAAAAGCCTGTGGAAAGGGCCTCCTCGCCTACTCCGATGACTAAACCACTGTACTAACTAACAAATTAAAGCTAATCTACTAGAAATGAAAGAAAATATCGTACCTGACATGTTTCCTGATGAAGCAACGGTACAGTGGCGATGACGACATCGGTGGTTCCGGTGAGAGAAAGGTGCACGTCCGATGAGCTTGAGAGGAGAAGTGAAAAGTGTAACAATAAGAAGTGGTCCCCTCAATCTCCTTTTATAGATGCTGCATGGGAGGACATGCCTAAGAAATCGTTGCCTAGGCTGCCTAGATTCCCTAGGGCGGCAGGAATTTAATGCACCGTCACATAGAAAACAAAAAGACATGAATTAAATGCCATTTAAGAGAGAAACGAAAAGGCAAGCCACATCATTCTTGGGAATTTCAAGAGGCACCGGGCACACCTATCGTCGACACCTCAAAAAACACATACACGCCCTCGACGTACTACGAATATCCGTGGGTCATCCGAGCAGGCAATTCTCCCTGACAAAGAGGAGTTCCCACATGGTCGCTAAGGATTGCCCGCGGGGTCACGCTAACACTGGATTTAGATGTACTTAGATACCAGCTGGTCACGTCCTCGACACTACAAAAATACTATAACCCTTACCATTGACAACAAAAAGCAAGAAAGTGTAGGACACACTACCACTCAGATAGGTATCTCTTCCCGGCACTCCGAAGCTTAAAGCTTTGTGAACGTTGCTAAACATATGCCGATGAATATCCTCGAAATTGACTGATTGCGCCCGACACACTCCCTCTTAATTTAACACTCCACTCCGGAGTTGTGACTTTGGGGGATCCTGTTCTGGACTGGGCCAACACATTCTACGTCGGGCAGAGGCCCAGTCTGTCAGGCACGGCCCAATACAGAGACGTGGAAAGAGCGTCTCCCCCATGTGATCCACGTCATCCAACTACCCATTCATATCCTGATATATAGGGGCAGTTGGACCAAGGGCAAGACCACATGCTAGGTCTTACTTGCTCCTACGCATTCCATGGCAGTTCTTCCTTGGGCCTAGCTAACTCATCCCATGGAAGAACCTTGGCCCAGCGCTAGGGGCACACTATAAATACCCTCTTCCATCAGAGGGTCAGGTATTCTGAATCTTAATCTCTTATACCTTTCTGTACTTGCATTCTTACTTTGGCATCAGAGTGCCTGGCAGGTACACCCCGCCCAGTCTGCTATCAAAGTTGCTCATCACTGGAAGGTTCCTTCTGATCAGGTCAAATCACTAACATTTGCTAACATTTTCAAGGGCTAATGGTAAGTCAAGTTTGTGGATGTGCATCCACATACAACCTCTTTTGTCATCTCTTGTAAGCTTTCAATTTGTGTTTGTGAAAAACACATGAGGCTTCTTTGACAAGTAACATATTTCTTCCCTCTTGGTTCATAACTCAACTTCAATCCTTGAAGTGAGTTATGTTACATATTTCTCTCTTCTTCTTTATTCTTTTTGGATTAGAATTCTCATACTGCACTTAACCCTTAGGGATCTCCAAGCATGATAACTTTAGGGTAAGGTCTTAGTCTCCCTTAGTTTTTTATCTTTACTTTCCCTTTGAGTTTTCTCTTCTCATCTCAAAACAATTCAAAAACACCTAATAAAGGTTGATACCTCTTCATCTGTCAAGAGCCGTATTCCATGGGGTGCTTTCATTCATCTCATATCGGGGTGAGTTATAAGTCATCTAGCATGTTGAACAAGTCTTTAGCATGAAGTTGTATCTCAAATAAAACCAAAACAACTTCTTCATTCTAAAACAAAAAAAAAATACTTAATAAAGGAAGTAAGTTAGTGTGCTTAAGCCTTGAACATTGGAAATAAGTTTGAGGATCTCCCTCATACTTAGTGTGCCTCATTGTTATTCCATATCAAGGTGATGTATGAAGTACACACTCCATTGTAAGAGACTTTAGTACACTCTCTTACAAAACAATTTAAATAAAAAAAATCTTAAAAGACAACAAACAGACAACATGTGTTCTCTCTTATCACCTCCTGCTCCTTTGTAGACACTTTGACTTCTCACTTCAGTTCAAAAACAAGACCGTAATGCACTTGATTTAGCGAGCCTACAACACTAGAGTTAGAACTTTGGCAATGTCATCATAAAAACACGAAGAAGAAAAACAAACTTCCACCCTAGGTTAGGGAAACTATAATGCTCTGATTCTCATTCTCGATGAGATACATAGGCAGTGGGGTAGGGCCCATTCAAGCATAATTCTTTCTGTTCCCTACATTTTTTATCTTCTCTTTTTTCTCGTTCTTTCTCAAGTTCCAGTTTAGCAGCAGATGAAGCAAATCCTAACACCCTATGAGTAGTACAAGCAAGCGTGTATCCCTTCGAGTACGACAGACATGAAGGGGTGCTAATACCTTCCCTTCACGTAACCGACTCCCTTACCTGTTCTCTTTGGTTCACAAGACCTTGTTCTTTCCTTTTCCCCAGTTTATGCAACATTACCTTTCCCTTTCCTTGGGATAAAAATTCCTAGATGGTGACTCTTCTTTCTTTTTTCGCGCCACTTTTGTGTTTGTACTAGGATGAAAATCCCGGGAGTGACACTCACAATGCGAGCTCGCTTTTAGTTTGCAATGCAAACACAAGGCAAACATGACAACAAATTTTGTTTTATTTTGCTATGTTTTCTTATTTTGTGCTTAAGTATCCTTATGATTTGCTTGCTGATGTGTTATGTGATTTTTTTTGGTTTTGTTTGGTGTTGTACAAATGGCACCTCCAAGAACAAATGCTTTAAAGAAAAGAAAGACGACTGAAGGCTCTTCCCATCAACAACCACAAGTTTATAACATGATCGTTTCAAAGGGAGCAAGCAAGCTACTAGGTACCTTGCCCTTGAGAAAAGGAGCATTTTTCTGAAAAATGTTTTTAAAACTAACCCAAACGCAACCTACCGTGCGGTCTCCACAATACTTCATGATAAGAAGTGAGACAAGTTGATTACTCCATGTGACAGCTATAATGTGAAAATCGTGAGGGATTTATATGCGAACTCCCACCAGGATGATGATGAGATTTTCACTTGAACCACATAGGTATGTGGTAGAGAGGTGACGTTTGACAGAAGAACTATTAATGAGGTGTTGGACAAACCTCTTACTCTTAGGGAGGTTATTCACGTTTTGCGCGTGGATCAAAAATGATTTTTTTAGAAAAATGTAGTAACGGGAAGCGACACTCGGATGTCGTATCGCAAGGATTTTTGTATTTTTTTAAATAATTTTTAGATTTTATTTTAATTGCTTTTCTTATTTTCCATTATTTTTAAATGTGTAGTTATTTAATTTGATTCTGTGTTGAAATTGATAATCATATCATGGTTGATCAAAGAAATCTGAAAGAACTGGCTGCACTTATGAATTATGATGCTTTATGTATTGAATATCCTTTTGTTGATGCACCTTTCGAATTGAAATTTGGTCTAACACACTTGTTGCAAAATTTTAATAGTTTTGCATGTGAGGATCCACATAAGCATATGAATGAATTTCAGGTTGCGTACTCTACACCTTTTGAACCTTCACTAAAGAACCTTGTCAACCAAACGACTACAAATAATATCAAGTTTCAACAACAAATAGATTCTAATTTTCAGACTTTGCAAACATAGCTTGATTAACTTACCACTTCAATGAATCCCACGCAGCAAGTTCAAGGATCAAACCAACAACCCTTGGAAGAACATTCTGTTTTTCAAATATAATTACCTTCTGAAACTGTTGATGATACGTGTACTAATTTATTTGTAGCTGATTTTCCATCACTGTCTGATTTTGATTATGTTTACTCTTGTGATGTTTGTACTGACACTAAAATTTTCTCTATAAGTGCTGAAATTGAGGTTTTCTTGCAAGTTGATATTCTTACTACAAATGAGGTTGCAAATGAAGTTGTTCATGTCAATGAAGCTCTCGACACCCTGGTTTCCCGGAACAAACCATCCATTGAGAAAACACCCTCTTTAGTACTGAAACAATTTCCTAATAATATATTTGAATTTGTGTAGGAAGATAAATCATTATAGGAACATAAGAGGGGAATTGGATGGACCTTGGTTGACACTCGTGATATTAGCCCATCCATGAGTATGCATAGGATCTCAATTGAAGATGGAACAAAAGTAATGAGACAGCCCCTTAAACCTTTGATTCTTGAAGTTGTAGAAAAGGAGATCACTATGACATGCACATTCAACACTTTTACTTATCGAAGATTCTACTTTGATCCTGAAATAAAAGACGAAGGCACTAATAAAAACTTCAAGATTAATGAATACTATCCAAAGTTACTCTATGATATCCTCACTTTGGAAGAAGAGACTGAAGAAGAGCTCTTTAGGAAATGCTTCTAGGTTAAAGGAGAAACATCAATTCCCGGGTTCTAACCCAACTGGGTCAAAAACATAACCCATACCCAAAACAAATGACCCAAAACAAATTATATATAATGCTGCAACTTCAACGACTTTTTCAGGTCTTCTATAGTCTGATTCAGCTTCTGGCTTTCTCATGAAAGTCATAGCTCTCTATCTTAGCTTTCCATCGACTAGTAGAACATCTCAAGCCGATTCACGTAGCTCCGGTTATGATCATTTTAGTGCAGACTGCTAATGCTGAAAATAAAGTGCGAAAATCAAATAAGTGCAAAAATAAACTAATTTATAAAAACACATTAAAATAGAAAAATAACCAAAGTAAATTATGAAAATGCATAAGTATAAACATAAAGGAATGTGCATCAAAATGCACTGATCAGGAGGATGATATGGATGCGTATCATAAAGACTTAAGGTTACATAGGAATGTTGAGGCGATGACTGGTGCCTTATTGAGGGAAGGAAATATTGTTGATTTGAACCCATTTGGGGTTCTGAGAAGGTATCATAGGGAGGACATGCATCCTTTGGCACAACTAGTGCTACTCTTGGTCTTACATAACATAAGTCCAAGTACGCATTCCTCTAATGTTCCTATAGAGATGGCGTACTTGGTGGATAATATCATGATTAATACCCAGATTGATGTATCATGAATCATTGAGAATGAGATACGTGCGATGGTTGAGAGTGTTATCGAAACAAGGGCCAAAGTTAATTGCCCCTTGGTTTTCCCATGCTTGGTCATGTCACCATGTGTGCATGGGCGTGTGAAATTACCATCATGCCGTCAAGTTCCTTATTGCTTTTGATGATAACTATATGGAAAATAACTGTAAGCCCAAGACGAAGATAACAAGAGGAAGACAGGCTACTACATATGCATGTATAGTTGTAAGAGAGAGTTATGGTTCTGGAGTTATATGCGGGTTATGTAGCTACAACACCGTGAGCCTACAGTTAAGCACTCAATTATAATTAGGGAGGCAGTTCCTAGCTCATGATGGTTGACCTGAGGCCAGACCATTTTCTAGAGAGTAGGTGGGTGTAGTTGATACCGAGGATGCTAAGCAGGATGATTATGAGTCAAGTTCTGGTTCAGTCTCTGGTGATGATGTTGAGGGTGGTGTTAATGAGGAGACTGATATTGTTGTATTTTTTTATACACTTTCCATGACAATTGGATTATTTGGATGATGTATTATGTACAAATTTTGAGTACTTTTGTTGGTGTTATACACCATTACATTTTTATGTTATATGAAGTTGAATTCTTCAGTTTACGAATGTTCAACTAGTTTCTCTTTAGTTTCTTTTATGGTGGTTATAGTGTTTTGAATTTTAATGTTTTTTCTTTGATGAATGATTGATGAGAACTTCTATATTTGTTGTTATTTGCATAAAAGTATCTAATGAAGATTCTCCTATGTTTGGATGGTGATGATAGGATCTTGAATTTGATAAATGTAAGCTAGGTACATGGTTACTGCTTCTTAGAATGTTAGAATAATTTAAGAATGTTGTACTTTATGGAAATGTGTGTTCTTATTTCATTTTGCTACTTGTTTGAATGTTTGTTTCACTTAGGTCCAAAAGCCATAAATTGTGAGAAACCTCAATTGTTTACTAAATGCTTGGATGACTGATAACTTTGTTTAATTTGTTTGATTCATGCTTAATCTTTTGATTATTGTGATTTTTTGGGAGCATTAGAAATTATCAAAGAATTTGTTTATATTGAGCACAACCATATCCAAAAGTAACTTACCCGTGAGTAGTGAGTATTAGTTACCCCGTTTGAGCCTTAACAGATTAGATCCTAATTTAATGGTGAACTTGGTGTGTGTACATAACTTGAAAGTTTAGTTCATCATTGAATTTTATGGGATTCTAAAAAAATCTTGAGACCTTTGAACATTGTTTAAATTGATTTCCTTGCAATAACAAGCAAGGAGCATTCACTCGAGGTTTGTTTGTATTACTAAAAAATTTGAAAATTTTCAAACAAGCAAAGAAAAGTTGTGAATATGATTGTGAAAAAAATAGAAAAAGATGCTTGTTTGAAAGAGAAAATTAGAGAATTAAAAATAATTGTGCAAAGGAAGTTGAAAGGGTGAACAGTAGAGAAAATAAAATGGTGAATGAAGTTGTGATGTGTAAATAACTTGTATAGTGAATGTTTCTCTTGAATCGGCAACTTTGATTCAATGGCCTTTAGAAATGAACCTTTGTTGTTAACTTGGCCAAGATACAACATTAAAAACCCTTAGTGATCTTTTGCTTCTATGATTCATTTTTTATTGTTAGATGAATATATAATTTTAATGGTTGTTAACATTGTTTGTCAGATGAGTGGAACTGTATCGCGGTTGCAAACACGTTAATTTATTCATCCTTATTTTGAAGAGGAGTGTTAGAGTGATTCAAGCATAAGAATTTAATTGTTATTTGAAACATTGCATGATATTTGTTTAAGAACTAAATTATTTATCATTGTTTAAACAATCAAGAAAGTAAAATTTTATTAGTAATAAGTTTGTTTGCCCCTTGGGCTTATAATAAAAATGAAATGAAATAAATACAAAAGATGGAGTTTTAAGTCTCCCAGGGACGTTTCCTCTTTGTGTTGAGGTATGAGTTGAGATTCCGCTCCTCGTGAAGTTGCTTTGTCAGCTCTAGGATTCTTTCTTGACTTACTTTGTAATGAGTCTCTTACAAAGTTGGTCCTGATAGTACTCCTACGAGCAGAAGCCATGACCTACAACAAAGAACAAAAATAGATCCTTTGGTCCTTGAAATGGTTAGTGAAAATGCTATGTTTATGATGCATGATGATGTTATGATGTTATGCCCAATCACAAACATGTGGCACACACAAACAAGTCACACAATAGCCCTAGGTTTGAAGGCTTGCATGAGGTTTAAAGGTAAGTACCCTCCCTTGAAGTTTAGTTGGTTCATCCTGTCCTACAAAAGTAACCAGGTTCTAAGGGATCTCAATATCATTGATCCTTCACAAGGGTGGTTGTTCAGTAGGCAACTTACTTGCCAACCAAAACCGTCCAAGTTTAGAATCTCAATGAGCGTAGTATCGAGTATCAACCAACTTCAGTCTTCACCAAAGCCGGTTATCTCACTACTTTTCTAAAGGCCAAGATGGGATAACTAGGGTTCTAAAAGTTAGTTAGTGCATTGACGACATATGGCAGCCTCATATTATCCTCAACTTGACTTAAGGAACATAAGCACCAACCAAGAAGTCACACTAACTATGGCCACCAGATCAACCATATCTGTATACGCCGTACAGTTTCCTTGGTCTATTGCCATTTACCTAAGGTACACTAGATCCGGGTTAGGATCTTTCACACATAAGAGCACCCAACAAGATAAGTATAAAGCAAACAAGGCAAACAATTTTAAAGTGATCTAATTCCTAAGGGTACCCCTCTTTTATTAAATCCCCAGCAGAGTCGCCAGTTCTGTAACACGGTGGGAGAACTGACTTTAGTTAAATGTTGCGAATAGCAAGAGTCGCCACCGACTTTTATTTTATCCAAAGGAAAGGCATAAAAGAACAGGAAAGACCTTTAAAAGATTTTTGGGTTCGGGGGGTAGGTTATGTAAAGGGAAGGTGTTAGCACCCTTTACATCCATGGTTATCCATGGGCTCTTAGTTACTTAGCTCACTTTAAATTGTTTTGAAAAGTGTAGTGTGTGAATAAAATTTTCTTTAAGTACTTTATAATGATCCATGTACAGATATATATAAAGTTTTTGTTTTGAAAATTTGTTTGAAAAATGTGAAGTGTTTGAAATGTTTTTGAAAAGTGAGCAAGTATATAAGAGGAACCTACCCTAAGTTAAGTCTTTTCTGTTCTTAAATATCCTTTAAATGGTAAGACTATCCCTATTATTAAGGAATAGGTAGTCATTACCTTGGATGTGTGAGGGACCAATGAAGGGACATCTGTTATTTAGGCAACTGTAAGGTATATAAGCAATTTGAAGGGACTTATCATCTTTATTCGAAAGGGACAAGATCATTATGAAAGCAACCATGAAGGGACTTGATCTTTTTATCTATTAAGGGACTAGATGATATAAGAGATGAGGGACTTTGCTTTACACCTTACTTGACCTTTTGTTTAGGCAACTTGAGAGATAACCCTTAAGAAGTGAGATGGCGATCTAGGATCGACTTACGTGTGTGAGTGTACCAATTCAGATATTTATTTTAAGTTTTAATGATCTAAATTCAAGTTTACATACAAGCATGTTTTACACTCCCTATTTTACTAACCATAACATTTAAAAATAAATAATAAAAATTACTACAACTATTACATAAGGGATACAATTACATTATAATTAAAGTAAATAAGTAAATAGATAAATAAATAATTGGGTTAGTAATAATAATAATAATAAATAATCACATAATAGATAAATAAATAAAGAAGTTAATAATAATAAACAAAAATAAGAAGAGGAAATTAGCATAATAATATAAAAAGTTCAATTTTAAATAAATAATTATTTTTAGATTTTTTTTATAAAAGAAATAAATAATGAATACTATATACTTATAAAATATGATTAATAATCTAATTATTTAACTTTATGTACATATTAAAAATATTTAATTATAATTAAATAAACATATACAAATAATAAATTATATTCATAAAAAATAAAATTAAGTTTTTTATTTATTTATTTAGAAAAATAAGTTAGGGTTAATTAATTAATAAAACTATGTATAATAATAATATAAACAAATAATAAAAATAAATAAACATAATTAACATTTATATACAAATATTAATATTTATAAAATAATTAGGGTTTATGAAAGTAATTAGGGTTAATCAAAATAAATTAGGGTTTATGAGTTTAGAAAATAGAATTAGGGTTTTAACATATTAAATTTTTTTGGGTTAATTATTTAATATAAACATGATTAAATTATTTATACAAAAAACAATATAATATTAATAATATACTATAACATAAATATTAAATAATTTTATTACTAAAGTTTATTTTTGAAAAAAAATAAGTTTGAAACATATATAATATAATAATATGAACATTTTGATTTCTAATAGTTATTATAAACTAAATAAAATATAATCAAAAATAAAAAAATAAGAAAAAAGAATGAAAAATAGACTTACCTGGGGCTGGGATTCGAACCCAGGCCCTAGGCATTGCATCCTCCAAGACCAATATACCATCCACTAGGCCAACGCGCGTCTGGTGTTAACAAACTGTCCTCATATGTTTTTGTACGTATCCTGGAGAAATTAAAATAAAAACAACAAAGCAAAAGGGCCTGGGGGATTCGAACCCAGGACCCTCAGTCTCATACGCGTACATACAAACCAACTGAGCCATCAACACAATTGTGTAATAATCTCAAACAAATACATAAAATATTAAAACCAATTTTTAAATCTGATTTTTGGCGCCACTGGTCCTTCATCTTCTTCACGATACCTGCGAATATTGCTGCAAACTTTCCCACAGATTTTCCTACGAATTTCCACACATACAGGACCTACGAAATTCAAACACCAACAAAACAGTGAAATTATTTCAAATTGATTAGTGTATTATAATCCCCAGAGCTCATACGATCATTCTATGTTCTTAAAAGTTATTTATATTAGGTCTATCATGGAACCGTAAAAGCTTGGCCGAAACCCTAGCAATGGTCGTTTGCGAATCAAGTCATTAATCCTCAATCCAACTATCCAGAAAGCTTGCTAAGATCATTACAAACACAAAACAATCATTAGAATCAATTGATAATGCATAAAAGTATGGAATCGAAAAAATCATTATTCTTGAATAAGAGTGATTCGGGTTGGCCATTTGAGCATGATTTGGATGATTATAATGATGCAAACATGTTCAGTGATAGTCCAGGAATGATTTGCCACCTTCAAATGAAGAATTTTTGGGCTTGGCTTGTGAGACACAAAGTTGTAGAGAATTCAATTTCCTTCAAAATGAGCTTTGGATGGGAAAAATTTGATGAAGCATGTGAAAGTTATGGCTGGTCAAAGTTCAGTTGACTTTTCCTGAGGAAACCCTAATTTAGAAACTCCTGATTCTTGATGATCTGAAATCTCCTTGATGAATCATGATCAAACCTTGATCAAATGATGAATTTTACTTCATATACTTGATGTTGGTAAAAAAATCATGAAGTTTGACTTTGGTTTGACCACAGTTGACCTCAGTTTGACTTTTTAACTGCTTTGACTGATTTTGACTTATCTGATCATCTGACTGAGCAAACCTTTGAGAAAAGTCTTGAAACTTGTCATGGGGGTTCTTAAACACATATAAGATGTTATGAAGCTCACTTGAAGTCTTGGAAGTTCATTTAGCCTGATTAAAGTCAAAACCCTAGTTTTGGATGCCCTGCTTAGGAGGAGGCATTGTCTGAGAGAATTGTCAAACTTTCTGACTATTTGTGAACTTTGTGAACATCATGAGATGTCTTGTGAACCTTGTGAACCTCATAAGATGTCTTGTGAACCTTGTGAACCTCTTAGTACACAAAGTCTTGTCTTGTGAACCTTGTGAACCTCTTAGTACACAAAGTCTTGTCTTGTGAACCTTGTGAACCTCATAAGATGTCTTGTGAACCTTGTGAACCTCATAAGATGTCTTGTGAACCTTGTGAACCTCTTAGTACACAAAGTCTTGTCTTGTGAACCTTGTGAACCTCTTAGTGCACAAAGTCTTATCTTGTGATGGCAAATTTTGGGGTGCAACAGCTGCCCCTGTTCAATTTTCTGAAACCTGAGGGGTTAGATTGGTATATGTGCCATTCGTGACCTGGAAGGTTGAAGGGGATTGAACACAAAAGGCCAAAAATTTGCACTCACCAGTGCATAGAGTAATACTGGTGATATGTTGTATATGCTTGAGTGGGCTTAAAGATGCCACTTGGAGAAACTGGAGATGGGCTTAGAGATGCCATCAGGATGAACTGGAGATGGGCTTAGAGATGCCATCAGGATGAACTGGAGACGGGCCTAAAGATGCCATCTAGAGAAAAGTTCTTCAAATATACTTCTTGGAGAATGAGGTAATCCAAAGTATGAAGATATAGCTTTTGGGAAGATAAACAACGTCCCAACATTACCTTTGGGAAGATAAACAACGGCCCAAGGTGAGGGTATAACTTTTGGGAAGATAAACAACGGCCCAAAGTCATGATAGGGTACTTGGGAGGATAAACAACGGCCCAAGGTAAGGGTATAGCTCTTGAGAAGATAAACAACGTCTCAAGATAGCCTTCGGGAAGATAAACGACGTCCCAAGATAATGAGATAACCTTTGGGAAGATAAACGACGGCCCAAGGTAACAATATGGCTTTTGAGAAGATAAACAACGTCTCAAGATAGCCTTCGGGAAGATAAACGACGTCCCAAGATAATGAGATAACCTTTGGGAAGATAAACAACGGCCCAAGGTAACAATATGGCTTTTGAGAAGATAAACGACGTCTCAAGATAGCCTTCGGGAAGATAAACGACGTCCCAAGATAATGAGATAACCTTTGGGAAGATAAACAACGGCCCAAGGTAACAATATGGCTTTTGAGAAGATAAACGACGTCTCAAGATAGCCTTCGGGAAGATAAACGACGTCCCAAGATAATGAGATAACCTTTGGGAAGATAAACAACGACCCAAGGTACCAAGTTGTTGATGAAGTTTGTCTGCTGGAGAATTAATCTGAAAAACAAGATTAGTTTGATGCAAATATCATGATGTATATAACATTCTGCAAGATAATATATGCATGTATAGTATGATGCACTTAAGTAATGTATTATGCGTTTATGGATATGTATGTTATGGGATGAACCGGCGAAGCTTCGTTGAATTCCTTCCCTCGTTCGTCCTTAGTAAATACTATTACTTCATTTTCATGCATTTCTGGTAAACATCAATCATATTAAGCATTTTATGCATTTCTGGTAAACATCAATCATATTCAAAAGCATACATACATTCAAACACAACCAATGGACGTTTCGCTTATGTAAATAGGGTAAAAGTAAATCTGGATTCAAAGATGGAATTTTATTTATATCGCAAAGTGGCCCATACATAGGCAAATTTGTACAAGGAGACAGAAATCCTAGTAAGAGGAATTTGTCGTAAAAAATTTTTTTACAAAACAAAGAAAATCAACTATGTGGGAAATAATCCTATTGAGTTTCAATTCTACTATTGCCATTATCTTCAAGTATCTCATCTTCTGCTGTCGAGACGGAAACGATTGGATTGAGCTTTATCTGTTCGAGCTTGAGTAAGTAGCACAACTGGTTGCAGTTTCATGGGTGATCCAAACGAGACATGGTCATACGCTTTAATCCCTAACTTTTGCCTGGATTGCCCTTTCAGGTTTTCAATCCACCGGGATACCCGTTTTTGCCCAAGCCGCCTTTTCAGGTTTTCGACTTGCCGGGTGTACATTTTTTTTTATATATATCCCTAATTTTTACCCGAACCCTTTTGGTTCGCCAGGATGCCTTTATTTTTGCCTAGGCCAGTCAACCTAGCAGGTCTCTTTTTATGCGTAGTATTTTTTAACTATGTCTGCGTTTACAGGCTGTGGGAAGTCTTCACCATCCATAGTAGTAAGTATCATGGCACCTCCTGAGAATACTGTTTTGACCACAAATGGTCCTTCATATGTAGGAGTCCACTTGCCCCTAGGATCACCCTGTGGTAATATGATACGCTTAATTACCAAGTCACCAGCCTGATATACCTTTGGCTTAACATTCTTATTAAAAGCCTTAATCATCCGTTTATGGTACATCTAACCATGACAAACTGCTGCTAACCTCTTCTCATCAATCAAATTTATCTGATCAAGTCGAGTCTGAATCCACTCATCTTCATCCAAGCCTGCATCCTTCATAATTCTTAAGGAGGGGATCTGAACTTCAATGGGCAAAACTGCTTCCATACCATATACTAAAGAGAATGGGGTTGCCCCTGTTGAAGTATGTATTGTAGTACGATAACCATGAAGAGCAAATGGTAACATCTCGTGCCAATCCTTGTAAGTAACAATCATCTTCTGTATAATCTTCTTAATGTTCTTATTAGCAGCTTCTACTGCCCCATTCATCTTTGGACGATACGGAGAAGAGTTGTGATGCTTAATCCTGAACTGCGTGCAGAGATCAGTAATCATAGTGTTGTTCAGATTAGAGCCATTGTCAGTAATAATTCTTTCAGGGATGCCATACCTACATATGAGATTATTCTTAATGAATCGAGCCACAACATTCTTAGTAACAGATGCAAATGAAGTTGCCTCTACCCATTTTGTGAAGTAATCAATAGCAACCAGGATGAAACGATGTCCATTAGAAGCAGTAGGCTTGATCTCACCAATCATATCAATGCCCCACATGGCAAAGGGCCAAGGAGCAGTCAACACATTCAATGGTGATGGAGGTATATGTACTTTATCAGCGTAGATTTGACACTTGTGACATGTTCTGGAATGTTGATAGCAGTCAGCTTCCATAGTAGACCAATAGTAACCTGCTCTCAATATCTTCTTTGCCATAGTATGACCACTAGAATGAGTGCCAAAGATCCCATCATGCATATCTTCCATAATCTCTGTTGCTTCCTTTTTATCCACACAACGAAGCATAGTTGAATCATGATTGTGCTTGTACAAAATGCCATTACTCAAAAAGAACTTAGCAGAAAACCTCCTCAGAAACTTCTTATCTTTGACAGATGCCCCTTCAGGGAACTCCTGGGCTTCAAGATATCTTTTCACTTCATAGAACCAAGGTTTCTCCTCTGTCTCTTCAGTGTCAATCTCATTGCAGTATGCAGGCTTTTCAAATCTATCAATAGTAATCTTGGGAGCTTCATCATCCCAGCTGATCTCAAACATGGATGCCATGGTGGCTAAGGCATCTGCCAACTGATTCTCTCTTCGTGGAATATGTCCAAAGTTAATCTCTTTAAAATGTGGGATCAAAGACAACACATGCTCTCTGTAAGGAATGAGATTATCATGCTTGGTATCCCAATCTCCTTTAATCTGACTTACTACCAGGGCTGAATCTCCATACACGTCAAGGAACTGAATCTTCATATCAATGGCGGCTTTGATACCCAGGATACATGCCTCATACTCAGCCATGTTATTGGTACAATAGAAACAAAGTCTGGCAGTAATCGGGGTATGACAACCTTCAGGGGAACTGATCACAACACCAACACCATTACCAAGTGCATTAGAAGCTCCATCAAAAACCATAGTCCATCGGGATCCTTGTTCAGGTTCGTCATATTGTCCAGGTTCTTTAGTAATAATCATAATGTCTTCATCAGGGAACTCAAAACTCATCGACTGGTAATCATCTACTGCTTGATGAGCCAAATGATCAGCTACAACACTTCCTTTAATGGCCTTCTGAGTAGTATATTGTATGTCATATTCTGTCAAGATCATTTGCCATCTTGCAATTCTTCCGGAGAGAGCAGGTTTCTCAAATATGTACTTGATTGGATCCATCTTCGAAATCAACAAGGTAGTATGGGTCAACATATACTGTCTTAGTCGGCGAGCAGCCCATGCCAAAGCGCAGCAAGTTTTTTCGAGCAGTGAGTATCTTGTTTCACAGTCGGTAAACTTTTTGCTAAGGTAGTATATTGCCTGCTCTTTTCGACCAGACTCGTCATGTTGCCCCAACACACACCCCATTGAGTTGTCTAATACTGTTAAGTACATAATCAAGGGTCTTCCATCAACTGGTGGCATCAAAATTGGAGGTTCTAGGAGATATCTCTTGATTTCATCAAATACTGTCTGACACTCATCATTCCATTCCATCACCTGATCTTTCTTCAACAACTTGAAGATTGGCTCACAGGTAGCAGTTAATTGGGAAATAAATCTTGCAATATAATTCAATTGTCCCAAGAAACCTCTGACTTCCTTCTCAGTACGGGGAGCTGGCATCTCTCGTATAGCTTTCACTTTTGCAGGATCTACTTCAATACCTTTTCCACTGACAATGAAACCTAGGAGCTTACCAGATCTAACTCCAAAAGTACACTTATTTGGGTTCAATCTCAACTTGTATTTCTTCAACCTCTCAAACAACTTATGCAGATGATCAAGATGTTGTTCTTCATTCTGAGATCTGGCTATCATATCATCCACATACACCTCTATCTCATGATGAATCATATCATGAAACAAAGCCACCATAGCACGCTGATATGTTGCCCCGACATTCTTCAAACCAAATGGCATCACTTTATAGCAAAAGGTGCCCCACTGTGTAACAAATGTTGTCTTCTCCATATCTTCAGGTGCCATCTTGATTTGATTGTAACCAGAGAAACCATCCATGAACGAGAATACCTTATGCTGAGCAGTGTTGTCTACCAGAACATCAATATGAGGAAGAGGAAAGTCATCTTTGGGGCTAGCCTTGTTCAAATCCCTGTAGTCTACACACATACGTACCTTACCATCTTTCTTAGGTACCGGCGCCACATTTGCAACCCATTGAGGATAAGAAGTCACGGCTAAGAACCCTGCATCAAACTGTTTCATCACCTCTGCCTTAATCTTCTCTGACATCTCAGGACGCATGCGACGAACCTTCTGTTTCTTTGGACGACAATCTTCTTTTACTGGTAAACGGTGAACCACAATGTCTGTATCCAAACCTGGCATATCTTCATAGGACCAAGCAAAGATCTCTACATAGTCATGTAACATCTGAATCAATCTGCTCTTGACACTATCCTCTAATTCAGCCCTTATCTTGACCTCTTTCCTGTTTTCTTCAGTTCCCAGATTCACAACTTCGACTGGCTCTTCATGTGGCTGTATAGCTTTCTCTTCTTGCTGTAACAACCTAGCAAGCTCTACAGGTACTTCACAATCGTCCTCATTTCCATCTTCAGCTTGATAGATCGGATTCTCGAAATTATAATTGGCAATAGTAGAACTGTTATCAACAGGATCCAGAGTGGATGAGGATCTGCATTTTAGTGATGTGGGTGTGTGTAAGAGCACATAGCTGATAAAACAAAAATAAAATAAAAGAAAGACAAGGAACACAATATTTACGAAAACGAAACGTCCACTGATTTTTATTGAATGAAGTATGCAAATGAAATGACATCCCGTAACAAGCACACCATTGTGCCCCGGGTAAGGCACAAGGCTTAAGAGTTTAATTGTTCAAAAATTACAAACTTTAAAAAGTAACAACACAGTAATAGTATTTACTCCTGACTAAAGGAGATAGGAATAACATCCTCAGCTTTCCAATTATTGAGCCCAGCACCCACAGTAGGAAAAATCCAAGCATCCAAGTTGTAGTCTTCATCATAGTCATCTACAGCATTGATCTGATCTTTCATAATCCCCTGATTGGTGATACGAACAGCACGAGCACGACGAACAGCCTTCTGGGACTCTGCAGTGAAACCCAAACCAAATTTGTCAGACTTGTAAGGGATGTCAGGAAGCTGACCCCAAATAGTACAACCACCTTCATCCACCACAACTCTAGCATCTTTGAGGGAGGCCATTATAGGAGGTACTCTGGTGACCACAGGAACTTTCTTGACAACAGGAGGAGCTTCATAATTATTAACAACCCAAGGAACTACTTCGAATGTCTGGCCCGGAGTTTCAACATATTCACCTTCCACTTCAAGATATTTAAAGGTGTTCACATGGCTAACTATATATCCTTCCTCTCTGTAAACAGTGACAACTTTTCCTTCTACTGGATATCTCAGCTTCTGATGTAAGATGGAGGTTACAACACCTGCCCCATGGATCCAGCGACGCCAAAGCAAACAAGAATAAGAAGGACGAATATCATTACATAAAAGGTAGCATTGAAGACCTGAGAACCTACTTTGATTGGGAGATCAATTTCTCCATGCACCACTCTTCTCGAGCCATCAAAAGCTTTCACCACTATATTACTGGGCTTCAACACAGCATCTTCAGGACTAAGCTTATTCAGGACTTCTTTGGGCAACACATTCAGCGAAGAACCATTGTCTATTAGTACATGTGACAGGGTAGTGCCCCTGCATTCAATAGAGATATAAAGAGCCCTATTATGATCCCTCTTGGCAGGAGTCAAATCAGCATCGGAGAAACCTAACCCATTATCATAGGTCAAGTGTGCAACACAATTTTCAAACTGGTCTACAGAGATCTCATTTGGCACGTGAGCAGTCTTCAGAAATT
This sequence comes from Lathyrus aphaca, assembly GCA_963966055.1. Classification (NCBI taxonomy): domain Eukaryota; kingdom Viridiplantae; phylum Streptophyta; class Magnoliopsida; order Fabales; family Fabaceae; genus Lathyrus; species Lathyrus aphaca. Next base: position 171,586,843 of record OZ014519.1, read on the forward strand.
TAATCAAAGCTTTAGCATGAGCCTCAGAACACAACAATAAGGACAACATAGAAATCTTGGAGGGAGTATGCCCCAATTGGTCAATAATGTCATAATCACTCTTGCGAATGATCTTCAATACTTCTTCCATCTGCTTAGCAAGATCATCAGCAGCCGACACATCAGTTTGTATAGGTTCAATAACAGGACCTTTGCCCCGAGCATCAGCAGTAGAGGTAGTAGCTGGAGTAACTGTATTCTTGGAGGTAATTGGAGGAGAGAAAACTCTTCCGCTTCGTGTGATCTTGCTAGATCCCGCAATATTATCAACATCTAGATTTTCACCAACAACAGGTGTATCAGCTAAGGATTCCTTATTAACACCATGAATATAAACATCGGACCCATAATGCCAAGGCACATATTTATCATAAGTGTACGGAATAGGACCAGGAGTGGTAATGATCATAGGAGCCACTCTAGCTTCAGCAACAATCTTCACAGGGCCTTCAGCAGTAATCTTAATTGGACCCTTATGAGTGATTTTGACAGGTCCTTTGGAAGTAATCCTTACCGGCACTTTATCAACCATATCCACCTCTTCAACCTTCGCACCTTTAGTTATATGATCAACCATACTCTCCACAGAAGGTGGGGTCCTTTCAAACACTATGGTGTAATTATTCATGAGGCGTTGAATTACGTCCTTCAATCTCCAGCAACTATCCGGCTTATAAGCACAATAGACACAGTCTTCATGACAACCTGGAAAGAACCCAGCTTGTACTAACTTCTTCTTAATAACAGACAATGGTGTAGTCAAATCTGCAACTGAGGAAATATGTGAAACTTCATCAATAACATTGACAGTCTTCTCATGATTTGGCATGGGAGCAGTAATCACATTTGGAGTACCCGGAGGGTCAAACTCAATCTCTCCCGCATCAATCATATCCTGAATCTTATTCTTCAATACCCAGCAACTATTGGTATCATGTCCCTGACAATTTGAATGATATGCACATCGTGCATTAGGATTGTACCTGAGAGAGGTAACATTGGGATTCTGAGGAGGATCCCTCAAAGTGATAAGTTCACCCTTCAACAAGTGTTGCAAGGCTTGGGCCAGTGACATGTTGATCTTAGTGAACTGCCTTCTAGTCCTCTGTTGATTGCCCTGGGGTGGCTCTGTTGTTGCAGGAGTTGGATTGGAGATATGAACTGCACTCACAGACTGATGCCTCCTATTACGATCAGGTTGACCATAAACAGCATTTGCCTCTTTCTTCCCACTGGGAGGCTTCTTTGCAGTATTGGATGAAGAAGCACCCACTTGGATCTTGCCACTCCTTATACCACTTTCTACGCGCTCTCCTGTCATTATCAACTCAGTGAAGCCAGATGATGAGCTTCCAATGAGATGACTGTAAAAAGGACCATTCAACGTACACATGAACATATCAACTAACTCCCTGTCAGTTAGAGGGGGTTGTACTCTTCTGGCCAAGTCTCTCCACTTCTGGGCATACTCCTTGAAATTTTCTTTAGCACCCATGGACATGCTCTGTAGTTGCATGCGGGTAGGGGCTAGATCAGCATTGTATTGATATTGCTTATAAAAGGCTTCAGCAAGATCATTCCAATCACGGATGTTGACGCTCTCCAACTGATAGTACCATTCCAATTGAGCTCCAGATAAGCTCTCTTGGAATAAATGGATCCATAACTTTTTATCAGCAGTATGGGGTTGGATCCTCCGGACATAGGACCTCAGATGCAGCTTGGGACAAGAGACACCATCATACACTACAAAAGCAGGAACTTTGAACCCAATGGGTATAACCACCCCAGATATCAAACTCAGGTCTTCAAAATCCAGCCCAGAAGACTTTTGTAATTCCATAGCATCCATTCTATCCACCAGCATCTTGAACTTATCTTCATTAGGCTCCTGATAGTAGTTAGCTTCAGAATCAGAGTCCCCCATTGTATTATGGAGACTGCCTCCCTCTTTCTCAGACTCTTCAGACTCATAATCTTCAACCTGTTCTTTGGTATTGACATGACCTCTGAACCTTCTTCCCATGTTGATCAGGCCTCCTGACCTTCTAGTCTTCTTAGTCTTCTTGGTCAGCAGTGTCTTCAATTCATCCTGCCCCTTGGACAAGTTCAGGATCAGCTCTTGGAACTGTGCATTTTGTGCCTGGAGATCTTTAACTGTTTGTTCAAGAGCCATTGCTTAAATAAACAGCGAGAAGATAAGAAACCTGTGCACAAGAAACCTGTGATGCAATGATATGATATGTGAATGTATATGCAATGTTTTCAAGGACCGCAGGATTTAAATTTGTTTAAACAATCAAGAAAGTAAACTTTTATTAGTAATAAGTTTGTTTGCCCCTTGGGCTTATAATAAAAATGAAATGAAATAAATACAAAAGATGGGGTTTTAAGTCTCCCAGGGACGTTTCCTCTTTGTGTTGAGGTATGAGTTGAGATTCCGCTCCTCGTGAAGTTGCCTTGTCAGCTCTAGGATTCTTTCTTGACTTACTTTGTAATGAGTCTCTTACAAAGTTGGTCCTGATAGTACTCCTACGAGCAGAAGCCATGACCTACAACAAAGAACAAAAATAGATCCTTTGGTCCTTGAAATGGTTAGTGAAAATGCTATGTTTATGATGCATGATGATGTTATGATGTTATTCCCAATCACAAACATGTGGCACACACAAACAAGTCACACAATAGCCCTAGGTTTGAAGGCTTGCATGAGGTTTAAAGGTAAGTATCCTCCCCTGAAGTTTAGTTGGTTCATCCTGTCCTACAAAAGTAACCAGGTTATAAGGGATCTCAATATCATTGATCCTTCACAAGGGTGGTTGTTCAGTAGGCAACTTACTTTCCAACCAAAACCCTCCAAGTTTAGAATCTCAATGAGCGTAGTATCGAGTATCAACCAACTTCAGTCTTCACCAAAGCCAGTTATCTCACTACTTTTCTAAAGGCCAGGATGGGATAACTAGGGTTCTAAAAGTTAGTTAGTGCATTGACGACATATGGCAGCCTCATATTATCCTCAACTTGACTTAAGGAACATAAGCACCAACCAAGAAGTCACAATAACTATGGCCAACAGATCAACCATATCGGTATACGCCGTACAGTTTCCTTGGTCTATTGCCATTTACCTAAGGTACACTAGATCCGGGTTAGGATCTTTCACACATAAGAGCACCCAACAAGATAAGTATAAAGCAAACAAGGCAAACAATTTTAAAGTGATCTAATTCCTAAGGGTACCCATCTTTTATTAAATCCCCAGCTGAGTCGCCAGTTCTGTAACACGGTGGGAGAACTGACTTTAGTTAAATGTTGCGGATAGCAAGAGTCGCCACCGACTTTTATTTTATCCAAAGGAAAGGCATAAAAGAACAGGAAAGACCTTTAAAAGATTTTTGGGTTCGGGGGGTAGGTTATGTAAAGGGAAGGTGTTAGCACCCTTTACATCCATGGTTATCCATGGGCTCTTAGTTACTTAGCTTACTTTAAATTGTTTTGAAAAGTGTAGTGTGTGAATAAAATTTTCTTTAAGTACTTTATAATGATCCATGTACAGATATATATAAAGTTTTTGTTTTGAAAATTTGTTTGAAAAATGTGAAGTGTTTGAAATGTTTTTGAAAAGTGAGCAAGTATATAAGAGGAACCTACCCTAAGTTAAGTCTTTTCTGTTCTTAAATATCCTTTAAATGGTAAGACTATCCCTATTATTAAGGAATAGGTAGTCATTACCTTGGATGTGTGAGGGACCAATGAAGGGACATCTGTTATTTAGGCAACTGTAAGGTATATAAGCAATTCGAAGGGACTTATCATCTTTATTCGAAAGGGACAAGATCATTATGAAAGCAACCATGAAGGGACTTGATCTTTTTATCTATTAAGGGACTAGATGATATAAGAGATGAGGGACTTTGCTTTACACCTTACTTGACCTTTTGTTTAGGCAACTTGAGAGATAACCCTTAAGAAGTGAGATGGCGATCTAGGATCGACTTACGTGTGTGAGTGTACCAATTCAGATATTTATCTTTAAGTTTTAATGATCTAAATTCAAGTTTACATACAAGCATGTTTTACACTCCCTATTTTACTATCCATAGCATTTAAAAATAAATAATAAAAATTACTACAACTATTACATAAGGGATACAATTACATTATAATTAAAGTAAATAAGTAAATAGATAAATAAATAATTGGGTTAGTAATAATAATAATAATAAATAATCACATAATAAATAAATAAATAAAGAAGTTAATAATAATAAACAAAAATAAGAAGAGGAAATTAGCATAATAATATAAAAAGTTCAATTTTAAATAAATAATTATTTTTAGATTTTTTTTATAAAAGAAATAAATAATGAATACTATATACTTATAAAATATGATTAATAATCTAATTATTTAACTTTATGTACATATTAAAAATATTTAATTATAATTAAATAAATATATACAAATAATAAATTATATTCATAAAAAATAAAATTAAGTTTTTTATTTATTTATTTAGAAAAATAAGTTAGGGTTAATTAATTAATAAAACTATGTATAATAATAATATAAACAAATAATAAAAATAAATAAACATAATTAACATTTATATACAAATATTAATATTTATAAAATAATTAGGGTTTATGAAAGTAATTAGGGTTAATCAAAATAAATTAGGGTTTATGAGTTTAGAAAATAGAATTAGGGTTTTAACATATTAAATTTTTTAGGGTTAATTATTTAATATAAACATGATTAAATTATTTATACAAAAAACAATATAATATTAATAATATACTATAACATAAATATTAAACAATTTTATTACTAAAGTTTATTTTTGAAAAAAAATAAGTTTGAAACATATATAATATAATAATATGAACATTTTGATTTTAAATATTTATTATTAAACTAAATAAAATATAATCAAAAATCAAAAAATAAGAAAAAGAATGAAAAATAGACTTACCTGGGGCTGGGATTCGAACCCAGGCCCTAGGCATTGTATCCTCCAAGACCAATATACCATCCACTAGGCCAACGCGCGTCTGTTGTTAACAAACTGTCCTCATATGTTTTTGTACGTATCCTGGAGAAATTAAAATAAAAACAACAAAGCAAAAGGGCCTGGGGGATTCGAACCCAGGACCTTCAGTCTCATACGCGTACATACAAACCAACTGAGCCATCAACACAATTGTGTAATAATCTCAAACAAATATATAAAATATTAAAACCAATTTTTAAATCTGATTTTTGGCGCCACTGGTCCTTCATCTTCTTCACGATACCTGCGAATATTGCTGCAAACTTTCCCACAGATTTTCCTGCGAATTTCCACACATACAGGACCTAAGAAATTCAAACACCAACAAAACAGTGAAATTATTTCAATTTGATTAGTGTATTATAATCCCCAGAGCCCATACGATCATTCTATGTTCTTAAAAGTTATTTATATTAGGTCTATCATGGAACCCTAAAAGCTTGGCCGAAACCCTAGCAATGGCCGTTTGCGAATCAAGTCATTAATCCTCAATCCAACTATCCAGAAAGCTTGCTAAGATCATTACAAACACAAAACAATCATTAAAATCAATTGATAATGCATAAAAGTATGTAATCGAAAAAATCATTATTCTTGAATAAGAGTGATTCGGGTTGGCCATTTGAGCATGATTTGGATGATTATAATGATGCAAACATGTTCAGTGATAGTCCAGGAATGATTTGCCACCTTCAAATCACCTTAAAAGTTACAAATATGAAGAATCCGAATTGTGGTTTTTTGGATGAATTTTGAAAGTTGGAGACTTGTTCTTGAGGCTGCAAATTTGTCCCTGTGCATTGTGTTATGTTTGTGTACATATAGTGGATTGAATTAGGTCAAAAAATATGCTCCTTCTTTGGGCTTTTTGGATACCTTGATGATGAAGAAATCTCACTCCAAATTTGGCCAAAAATCAAATCTTTTCATGCTCTAAGGAGTGAGCACAAATTTGGACAGTGTATATTCATGTTAAATGGCTTTTATGATTTTCTAGAAGAAGAATCATACTTAAATATTGATTTTTTGATTTTACTTTGATTTAGTATGTATTTAAATGAATAAAATTCAAATAAATATTAAATAAAATAAGAAAAATCAGATATTACATGGGTTGGGTCGTGCATGATGTCATGTTAAAGCTTGGATCACAAAATTGCAAGCCCATTTGGAAGAAATTGGTTTTAAGGCCCTATTTGCTTCATAAACCTCCCAAAAATTTCCCAACTTTGCAAGGGCACAAATCCTTCAATTTTAATGTTATGAGGGTGTTCTTGGACATTTTGGAAAGCTTAAAGAGTCCTCTAACCAAACCCATTGGTTTCATGTCCATATCCTTTATCATTCTCAAGTTATGCTCTTTTGAAGTTGTTGACTTTTTGTTGACTTTTAAAAGGACCTATAATGTCTTAGCTCATACCTTCCAAATGAAGCATTTTTGGGCTTGGCTTGTGAGACACAAAGTTGTAGAGAATTCAATTTCCTTCAAAATGAGATTCGGATGGGAAAAATTTGATGAAGCATGTGAAAGTTATGGCTGGTCAAAGTTCAGTTGACTTTTCCTGAGGAAACCCTAATTTAGAAACTCCTGATTCTTGATGATCTGAAATCTCCTTGATGAATCATGATCAACCCTTGATCAAATGATGAATTTTACTTCATATACTTGATGTTGGTAAAAAATTATGAAGTTTGACTTTGGTTTGACCACAGTTGACCTCAGTTTGACTTTTTAACTACTTTGATTGATTTTGATTTATCTGATCATCTGACTGAGCAAACCTTTGAGAAAAGTCTTGAAACTTGTCATGGGGGTTCTTAAACACATATAAGATGTTATGAAGCTCACTTGAAGTCTTGGAAGTTCATTTAGCCTGATTAAAGTCAAAACCCTAGTTTTGGATGCCCTGCTTAGGAGGAGGCATTGTCTGAGAGAATTGTCAAACTTTCTGACTATTTGTGAACTTTGTGAACATCATGAGATGTATTGTGAACCTTGTGAACCTCATAAGATGTCTTGTGAACCTTGTGAACCTTTTGAACCTCTTAGTACACAAAGTCTTGTCTTGTGAACCTTGTGAACCTCTTAGTACACAAAGTCTTGTCTTGTGAACCTTGTGAACCTCATAAGATGTCTTGTGAACCTTGTGAACCTCATAAGATGTCTTGTGAACCTTGTGAACCTCTTAGTACACAAAGTATTGTCTTGTGAACCTTGTGAACCTCTTATTACACAAAGTCTTGTCTTGTGAACCTTGTGAACCTCTTAGTACACAAAGCCTTGTCTTGTGAGGGCAAATTTTGGGGTGCAACACTTATATGTGAACAAGTGATGATTAATATATGGTGAATGTTTTTGTTCATTAAAGATCGATTCATGATTTATAAGATTCTAGACAAAGATTTTACAAAACCTGAATTATAATATTAATATATCAATACATAGACTCTAGATATAGATTTATGGTTGATATTTGCTTTGTGTTGATCTTACAGCTTATTGTATTGGTTGTTATCATGAAACATCATCTAGCGATGGATACGGTATTTCTCACAAAACCGCTCTAGACATAAATGGTATTTAGAGAATACATGATGATATTAATCGGATCTTACTTTACATGTAATATTAATCAAATATATACGAGTTAGGGTTGATGAAACTTATCTTTGATATACTCTGTTAAACAAATGTATTTAGAATTTAACATTTGCTATTGAATCATGATAAACTTATGATCCAAAATAAACCAATTTTGATAACCCTTACATAAAACCTTATAAACTATATAACGACAAGTTAATATCATAACAATCCCTATGGAGACGATATACAAAACCCCTTAATATTACGATTCAACAGGTGCATCTAGGGGATCCATCCAAATCTTCTTATACCCTGAGTATGCATCTATGAAGTTTAACATGTGGTGGCCTAATGAGGTGATCGACATTGTTAATGAGTTGGTCGACTTATTTTCTTTTCTCATCTGCGGATAATGAGATACCTATCTTTATCACCTGATGGGCGTGAGGACCTATATAGGCATCATTTAGATCTTCAATGGGAGTGAGTCTTTCTACCTCTGCACCCAATCTAGGATCCCAATACTTGAAGTCATTATTTAGAAATTTGAAGAAGGGAGATCAATAAGGGTGAGCTCTTCTCTGGCTATCTTCAAGCTACATTGATAACACTTTTGAGATATTTGTTGGTCTCCTCGAATTATTAAGACTCACCTGTAAACACCCCAAATTTGCCCTCACCCATTCACACCATGGCTTGTGATCTTCTCATATGCATAAACTCAATCATAGCATCTCATATTACATTTTTGATTCACTGCATTGATTCAAAGTCATCTGCACCTAGGGTTTGTGATCTGAGCAATCCAAGAGCTTCTTGAGCAACTCCAAAGGTCACCAATCACTTCAAAGGGGTCCATGTATGTTCAAACATCATATTATATCCTCTCAAAGTCAAGAATGTCAAAGAATCACAAGAACTGAGAATGGTATGGAAGCAGAGCCAGACTTAACTGCACAGATGACCTAGAATTAGGGTTTTGGTTTCAAAGGCCATAACTCCAAATTTTTTGGTCATTCTTGTTTCTATTGGTCTCTATATGGTATAAGGAGCATGCATATCAATTTTCATGAAGAAATTCAATGGGGAAGTCATCTGATCAAGGGTTGACTTCCTAAGCAAGCTAGTGTAAAATCAGGGCATCTGAGGCCCTCAATGACCCAACCAAAGGGTGTTCATCATCATTTTGATTGTGTATGATCTTTATTTGATCATAGAAGATGTTGGAAGCTCACAAAATTGAAGAATTTCAAGTCTTTTGCAAAGTTGACTTTTTGGGAAAGTTTGACTTTTGATGAAATTGCCATTTTGGGAAACTTTTTCAACCCTTGCTTTTTGATTCAAAAATGCTTCAAATGGAAAAACTTTGGTCATGAAAGTTGTAGAATGGATCATTCCCTTTTCAAAAATTACAAGAACATGACCTAATTCATTTTGGATCAAAAGTTATGGCTTGTCAAAGTTGGCAAAAATCACAAAATTTGAAGTTTTCTACCAAAGAGGCAAAGTTGCAAATTCACTTGCCAAGGCAAATTAAGCTATCAAATACACTTCTAATCTTCATACAAGCATGTACCAAGACCTAAAAGTCAGATTGCACCAAAGGATCATTCATTTTTATGGCTTATGGAGCAAGAAATTTCAAAGGAAGCAAAAGTGAGGCAAGTTGCAAAAACTCACTCAAGTGTGAATCCACTTGCTTGCTGACTCCACAAACAATCCTATGGCTCTCCATACATCTTGCTGCGCAGGACACCCCATCTGTCCTTGGCTAGCTAGTAGCCCATGCCTCTCTTACACAACTTTGACATTTTGGTAACTTGAGCCATACCAATCACTAAAGCACACATCAACTCATCTGACCAATCCCATTAGTTTATGCAAACAAAAAGCAAGCCAAAACACATACAACACAAGCCTGAACACACACACAACACAGCTCTCTCATTTTCACCTCCTTTTGCAAAAGCTTTCGAAAAACTTTCCACAAGCTGCAAACACACAAACAAACTTCACAAACATACTCAGCACACTTCACTGATCAAAAACCACCCATCACCATTGCCTGAAACTCCCTGAATCACAAATACGATTTCCACCCCACCTTGAACAGAACTTCTGCCATCTCTCAAACCATCCATTATAAACTTCAAACAAGCATTGAAAGCTTCTCAGGGGGTCCATTGGAGCTGATTGAAGGTAAGAAACCAGCCAGAAAGTACCAGAAACCAAAGCTTCAGTTCAGGTAGTCATCTCAAACTTTTTTTCCAGAAACTCCATTTTAAGTTCTTAAATGCTTCTATGCACTCCCCTGATCATGGGGATGTGATTATTTTTGAAAATGGTTGAGAAACCAGGATGTATGAATGCTCTGAAATATTTTGCCCTAGGAATGTTTTGATTCGATTTGTTTGATTGATGAATGAAAAATGATGTTTGTTAGGGGGTTTTGATTCAGTGTTGAATGGGGATGAATTCTGGGCAGTTAGATTTCATTTTTATTGCGTGTGGAGAGAGTTAGAGATTTGGATTGCCGGAGAAGACGACCGGAACAGTGTTCCGGTCGCCTGAAAGTCATTAGGGTTAATTAATTAGGGTTTAGTCTTAATTGCGTGAATTTGAATTTCAGCCCTTGGATGTGGCGCCAAGTCAATTCGCGCGCGTGTAGGTTTGAATTCCAGCCATTGATCTTGCTGACTTTCATATTTTTCAGTTTAATTCATTTTATTTTTCATTTAATTGCATTTGTTTTCTTCATTTTATTAAAAATAGTAAAACATCTTTAAAAATTCTGAAAATTTTTATGCAAACTTTTATTAATTTTCAGAAACCAAAAACATTTTTATTTTTATTTTTTGCATTTAAAAATATTTTTAAATCATTTAAAAGTTTATTTTTAATTAATTAATGAGAATTAATTAATTAAAATCACTTTTAGGTATTTAAAAATCACCAAAAAATTCATGAAACCTTTAAAATAATTTAGAAACATTGTCCAACCCTCAAACCAAATTTCTTTTTTGATCTTAATGCATTTTGACAATTTTCCATGGAATTAATTCTTTTTCAAAGCATTATTTTGATCCAATGTTCAAAAATTCATTTCTGCCTAGCCTTTAAGAGTTGGACTTTGATTCTTTTTGCATTGTGTCTTGCATATCATGTAGTTTGTAGTATTAATTTGGCATGATTTGATCTTGCATTTTCCATTTGTTTGACATTTTTCTTGTCAAGGTACCCTAAAACCCTAGAAATCTTAGGAAATTCATAACTTTCACTAGGTTAAGAATTAGAACCCCTCCTTTGGGCAGTGAGTTTGTATAGGTTTAGGGTTCCCTTGAATGCATTTTCAATTTTTTATCTTGATGTTTGCTTCTGGTTTTGGTTTTTTTGTTTGGTGCATTGATCATAAACCCTAATTTGGGCTTTCTTTTGCATTCATCTTGCATTTGCTTGCATACCATGACTTGCCATAGCATTTTGTGCATTCATTTGTTTCATTAGACATCTTAAGACATATTAGAACCATGTTTGACCATTGCTTCTTGCATTTGCCATGTTGTATGTCATTTGCATTTCATAACTTTTCATGTATGTTCATGGTTCTAAGCATGCTTCTCTTGCATCCCTATGTTCATGTGATCATCCTCATGCCTTGTTTCATGTTTGCAGCATCTCATAGCATCATTATCATCTCATATATGCTTCTGGTTTTGATTTGCATCATGCCATTTCATCTCATTTTGCATTGCATTGCATTTCTTTCACTAACTTTTCAGGTGGTAAGCAACTTTGAGAAGTGAATTTGCCTTCACTTCTCACAATTTCCTTTCATCTCTCTTATGCATCATTGCTGCATTTTGTTTTGTGTTTGAGATTTGAGCTTGCTCATTCTTCTTCTTATTACTTTCTTTCCTCAAGTGACTTGTCTTCTTAAATGAAGCAAGTTACTTTGCTTCTCTTTGCTCCTTTCATCTGCTTCCTGGTGGTTCCTCTGAAGATCTTTCTTGTAAACCTCACAAACCTTTAGAACAACCAAACATGACAATGATTAGGGTTTTGATTAGTTTCCCCCACATTTAGATTTTACCTTTGTGTCTCATTGAGTCTTCTCTTCTCACCTCACAATCAGGGACTAAACCCTAAAGGCTTTAAGGCTTTGTGATTAAGTTTATGCCTGCATCCTTCTATTAGGATGGAGTGTATAACTTTAATACTAAGTGTTAAACCCTTAATGTGTTTAAATCCTTTAATCAATTCACTTAATAATCATCAAGACATCAAGCTTGTAACTTGGGCCTTGAATTAGGGTTCCAATTCTTCCTTAATTGGTTAAGAAGGACTAACCCTAGTGTTAATGGACAAGTCCCTCTCAAGCTGTCTTACAAATCATAAAATCTCACTTCATCATCTTATAATTAATTAAAATCCATTTAATAAAGGCTTTGTTTTGTCATGAGTTTAATCCCTAATCATGGATTAAGTTGAGGAGTCTTCCTCAGCTTAAACATTCTCATCTATTATCCTTCTATTAGGATGGTGTAATGAGTCTGTTTAATCCCTGATTATGGCTTAATCTCATTACTTAACACTAAACAAAAACAACAAAAACATTTAAATAATCACAAGTAGGTTAATGATCTTAATCCTACACCATGGTGATTAAGTGTGAGATGCTGACTTCACACTTAAGGTACTCTCATTACCCCTGATCAGAGGGAAGATGTGATGAGTTTACTAACCCATTGGTTTAGGCTTAAGCTCATTAACTTATGACAGAATTCAAAAAGCCATAAAAGACTGAAAACACAAAAAACAAACAATAATCGTCTCCTCCGAGATTCTTTTCTCATCTCATTCACTCATAAACGAGAACTTGCTTCTTCCGTCTAATGCAAAACAGTTTGCATCTGTGCCAGACAGATCATACACTTGAGCATTGACAAGCAAGCAGTTCACAAGTCAATTCATCTTTCAGTCTCTTTGGGTCGAACTACGGTGTTCTGACTTCCTTATTGCATGAGAGGATACGTAGGCATAACTTAACAGTTATCGAACAAAAGTCTATGTATATTCCCCCTCCTTTCAGTTTCATTCTTTTAAGCCTCATGATCTTGAGCATACTCTCATCCCTACACTGACACTGTACATTTACACACTTCACACTTCTTTTACACTGACACTTGTACATCCTTTTCCAGCTATGTTATACACAAATTGCACTGACACTACCCCTTTAAAACACAAATCTTTTAAGCGTGGATCCCGTCGAGTACGACGGACAATCTGGGTGCTAATACCTTCCCAGGTTGTAACCAACCCCCTTTCTCAGTCTCTCTGGTTCGCAACCGTCTTATCCATCTTTTCTAGGTCTATGCAGCATTACCTTTCCTTCGGGATAAAAATGCCTAGCTGGCGACTCTTTTCTTTTCCTGTGAGTTCACTCCTGTGTGTTCTCACATCCTCCTCTCGCCGACCGTTCGCGTCTGTACCTCATTTGAGCTCAGTCTCATCTTTTGGGAGCGACAGCTTGGCGACTCTGCTGGGGACCCTTATACTGTAACCAGGGCTTCTGGTTCTTTTTGTGGGTTCCTCCTAGCGCTTGTTTGATTTGTGTTTACTGGGGTGTTATGTGCTATCTGTGTTTGTATATTTGTTTTGTTTATTGCTTTATGTACAGTTTTGTTTACTGCTTTCTTTATAGCTTTATATACATCATACTGTCATACTGTTCTAGCTGGATCTGGTTTTGTTGCTTTAGTGGGTGGGGTTCTATTGAGAGTTGAGGTCCTATACCTGGGACCTGAGTGACACCTAGGCTAGAGTGGTTCATGTTCTTTACCATTCCATTTCGGTCTGGTGCGGGAATATGAAACACGGTTCAGATATGGGTTTCTTCTTGAGAACTCTGTGCTACAGATTTCCTGTAGTGCTAGGGCTATCTGGGAAGCCTGCTAAGTCTGGATGACCTTTAGTATTGACCTTCAGAAACTGAGGTGAATTAGAGGAGGATCTTTTATGGTTATTGTAAACACTGTACCTCCGGGTTAGAAGTGTTTACACTTCTCATAACTGATCCAAGTCTGAGGATCCTTGTTTTAGAACACCACCTGTGAGGGGGTTGGGCTGTTTACAGGTTTGCAGGTACCCTTGACCTCAGCATACCCTGTTACTTTGTTTTGATTAAGAATACTCCATTTTGGAACAGTTCTTGTGATTTTAACCCTGGACATGTGACTCTTTATTTGAGTCCCCCACCTTGGTTACTGGACTTATGAACCTCCATCTGGATTTCTTGAACAATACATGGATCTATATCAAGGCAGTCAATCAGATCCATCTTGATCACAAACCCTTGCATATCATCTGCATACATCATCATTGCATCATTTAACATTTGCTTATTTGTTTTTCAGGGTATCCATACTATATTTTGGCTTGGTTTTGACCCCTTCATCTGCATAGACCTATCTTCACCAGTATCTGCTTCAGCTATCCTCATCAGCTACCTGCTTCAATCACCTGCATCACCAGTCTCATCCTGTCAGTGGCCCATCTTCTAGTATCAGTCATCATCAGTATCTGTCTCAGCTCTTCTTCAGCAACATGGCACCCAAGAAGAGCAACATCTCCTACCATTTCTTTGAGCCTGAACTGGCTGGCATCAGGAAGATCCAGGCCCTGATTACTCCAGACCATATACCACTATTCAGAGAACATTATGGAGGCATACTTGATGTGGTTATGGATTTGGACCCTTCCCAGAGGAGCTTGATTCATACTTGCCTGCAGTTCTATGATCCCCCTCTGAGGTGCTTCACCTTTCAGGATTTTCAGTTGGGGCCTTTATTAGAGGAGTATTCATCTTTGGTTGGTGTACCTGTCAGGGGTGGTGTCCCCTTCAACCCTGAGATGGCTTTTCCCAGTAATGAAGAAGTGGCAAAGGCATTGTATTTGGAACCTTGTTTGATTGGGCAGAACATGACTACCAAGGCTGGAATCTCTGGTCTACATTTGGATTTCTTGACTTCTCAGGCCATCCTGAAGGCCTCCTTGGGAGAATGGAAGGCAGTCTGTGCTTTGTTAGCCCTCAGCATATATGGGGTTATACTTTTTGCAGACGAGCCTAAGTTTATTAGCAAGAATTCCATTCACCTTTTCATTCTGAGGAACCCAGTGCCCACCTTACTGGGAGATTTCTACTACTCTATTCACCAAAGGAATGAAAAGCAGAGAGGAAGGTTGGTGAGGTGCTGTGCTCCCCTGTTCCATACCTGGTTGCTCAAACACTTGCCCAAGACTGATGCATTCTTAAATCCTCACCAGCAGAGGAACTGGGCTAGAAGACTCATTGCTTTGACCTCAGTTGACATCAGGTGGTGCACTCAGAGCACCAAGGGCAGGGACATCATTACTAGTTGTGGGCAGTTCCCCAATTTACCCCTGATAGGAGTGAAGGGTTGCATCAACTACAACCCTCTGTTATTCAAAAGGCAATTGGGCTATGCATTGGTCCACACTCCTAGAGCACAAGACTTGGCTGAAACCCTTTATTGTGAGATTAAGCCTAATCTAGCTATTGTCAGGCAAGCATCCTGGGCTTGGGACAATGTCCAGACCAAGGGAATGGCCATTCTTGGGAGATGCAACAATGTGGCCTCAGATCAGTACTATGAGTGGTCCCATGCCAGGGCTCAAATTTCTGGGATGCCCTTCACCATTGAGGATGCACCAGGGCCATCCATAGCACCACCTCCAGCTACTGTCAGCTTAGAGGAGTTTGAGAAACTGAAAGAGAGGAATGAGAATCTGACTCAGGCTCTACAGAAGACTCTCTAGGAGAGGAGTGATGGCCGGCTGGACATTGAAAGGTTGGAAAAGCTAAAGGTGGAGCATCTAGCCAGGATTGAGAAGTCAGAAGACTACATCAAGAAGTCAAGGGCTGGAGAGCAGATCTTGAAGAATGCCTGCAAGGAGGCTCAGTTCCAGAAGGCCAGGACTGATTTATATCTGAAAGAGAGTCAAGCTAGGTGGGTCAGGATCACCGAAGCTCGTACTCAGGAAGATAAGAGGACTCAGGACAAGATTGAGCAGTTGGAGGCTAGTGCAAAGGAGCAACAAGAAGCCTTGCTAGTAGCCCAGAGAGAGATCTCAGAGTTGAAGATTAGGGCTGGTGTGAAGAGGTCAAAGGACCAGAGTCGACACAAGAAGCTAACTGCAGCTGTTGCCACCAGGAATCTTCTTATCAGGAACCTCACAGAGCGTCCAGCTGATCCTGTGACTGAAGCACTTCTAAAGGAAGTTCAGGAGGATAAGTTTGGTCTTGGTGTCTGACTTTTGCTTGTTGTTGCTTTCATTTCATTGTAATTTTCATTTTTATGTTGTATTTTTGACCCTTCAGAGGGCATGAATTGTAAAAAAAACAAACTATGTATCATTCACTTTTTGTAATATATGTATTGGTTTGTTTTATCTGAGTTCTTTCAAGCAACATCAAAAGCATCTTCCTCAAGGGTCTGGAAAGGTCAAAACCAAGTGCCAAGCCGGATACCTTGGAGACAAATAAGCATACTGCATTGCATACTAACCTTTGTTTTGTTTTGTAGGTTTGTTTTGTTTTTGTTACTAACTCTGTTGTGGTTCAGGAACTATTGCTCGACGTCGGGTGTTCCAACTCAACCGTCCACACAGATATCCTACCCGCAACAACCTTCCGGGTATACAGATGGACCAGGTATAACAGGACCTTACAGAGGTCAGGACTCAAATGGCCAATGAGAGACTGGAAATGAGGAATCAGATGACTCAGTTTATGGAGGTGATGAATGGATTGGCACAGAGCCAAGAAAGATTAATAGCATTGGTAGAGAGGCAGACTCAGGAAGACCCCCATCTAGGGACTGGTGGAACAAGCAACAATGAGAGGGTTCAGCCTCATGTCAACCCACCTGTGTATGGCCCTCACCTTCACCCAGAGATCAACATCCCTGCTAATGTACAAGGGAATGCTACTACAGGTAGGGTACTACAAGAAGACCCCCAGGAAGATCAGTTCACTGTGATGGGAGCTGGGGATGAAGCCTATGACAGAAGGCTAGATGAAATTGCTGAAAAATTAAGGTCCTTGGAGTCTCAAAACTCCTTGGGTTTTGATGTCATGGACATGGGCTTAGTGGACGGGGTCAGGATTCCCCACAAGTTTAAACCTCCGTGCTTTGAGAAGTACAACGGAACTTCCTGTCCGCGAACCCATTTGCAATCCTTTCTGGGGAGGTTGAAGGCGTATACCATGGATGAAAAGCTATGGATGTTTTATTTTGAGGATAGCTTAACAGGAGCTTCAAGGGAATGGTACTCTCACTTGACTAGAGCAACCATCAGGTGCTGGAAGGACCTGGCTGAGGCCTTCATTAGACAATACCAGTACAACTTGGATATGGCTCCCAACAGGACCCTCCTGATGGGAATGTCACAATCATCCAGAGAAAGCTTCCGGGAGTACGCACAGAGGTGGAGACAGCTTGCTGCTGCTGTCCAGCCACCCATGTCGGAAAGGGAGATGGCCGACATGTTTATGAACACCCTCCAAGGGACATACATTGATAGGCTAGCTGCCTTTTCTTCCACCAGCTTTGCAGATGTAGTTATAGCTGGAGAAAGAATTGAGAGCCTATTAAAGATGGGCAAAATTTCTGACAACGGTGCAAGCTCGTCCAGCAACCCAAGAAAGCCTTTTGTAGGACCAAGAAGAACTGGTGAGACTAATGCTATCCATACCAGCAGGGGCAGACCCCAGTATGTTCATAGGTCAGTGGCAGTTGTCACCATTCCCTCTCCAATTCATCCACAACCAGCATACCAACCACAGCAACAACCCCACTACCAGCAACAAGCTCAGTATCCACCTCAGAGAAATTATAACAACAATAACACCAGCAACAACAATCAGCAAAGAACGTATCAACAGAGACCATCTCAGGCCAATAGGGTGATTGATCCGATCCCTATGCCTTATGCAACATTATTGCCACAACTCCTGAAACTCAACCTGGTTGAGCTAAGGACATTGGCACCTCCAGATCCTGCCAGTCTACCCAGAAATTATGACGTCAGCGCCAGATGTGCTTTTCACTCAAATGCACCTGGCCACAGTACAGAGAAGTGTAGAGCTTTGCACATGAAAGTACAGGATCTAGTGGATTCCAAAGCTCTAAACTTTGCACCCCCGCCAAATGTCAGTAAAAATCCTATGCCAAACCACGGAGGACCCAGAATCAATGCTATTGAAGAAGATAAGCCGTCTTACTTGATAACCAGTGTGGGTCAGATTCGGACACCCTTGGTAGAGATTAAAGCTCAACTCCTTGAATGTCAAATGTTCCCCGGGTGTGAGCTAGGATGTGCTTATTGCAACATTTCGGTAAATGGGTGTGATAACTTGAGAAGTGGCATAGATGGTCTCATCCAGAGTGGCCTGCTTCAAATCACAACATCAATACCTACAAATCCAGCAATCTCCTTAACAACAATTCCCGAGTCTTCTACAACTGCAACAACAATTATTCCAAACAACTCTTCAGTTTCATCAACAAATGCTTCATCTGTTACTTCAACGGACCAAATATCAACAAACATCCCTTCTACAACTTCAGCACCCCTTCATTCAGAACCTCCTACAACAGCAACATCCATCCAGTCAACATTGTCTCCTACAACATCAACAGCAAATAATGAAAGTGTCTCAACGGTTACAATTTATTATGATCCTGCAAATGATTCTGCCTACAACTCACAAAATGCCGCTCCTGTCAGAGCACCAGGTACAATATACTATGATCCACACACTATCATGGTCCCTTCTGCAGCTGCTATCAGTCCAGTCACTATCACAGTGCCTGGGCCAGTTCCTTATGAAAGCAGTAATGCCATCCCCTGGCATTACGGCTCCGATCTATACTGCGAAGGACAGAAAATCACTTTGGAATCATCAACTTCTTCACCACAAATAGACAATGTGGGAGGAGGCGGAGGCTTCACTCGAAGCGGACGTCTCTTTGCCCCGCAAATTCCAAGACCCATTGCTGAAGCAGAAGCTGCTGCCAAAGCAAAAGGGAAGAGCCTGGTGCAAGAAGAGCAAGTTGCCAAAGAAGCTTTGAAAACACCTTTTGATCAAGAGGTTGATGAATTCATGAGAATCATCAAGAAAAGTGATTACAAGATAGTGGACCAGCTTCACCAGACACCTTCCAAAATCTCCATTCTATCATTGCTAATGTGCTCCGAGGCTCATCGGAACGCACTACTAAAAGTCTTGCACGCGGCTTATGTGCCAGAGGAGATTACCGTCCTTAAGCTTTTTATTTTTCTCAAGCACCCTCTTCTTGTCGACCTCCAACTTGGCGATGACGGCGGCCCGTTCGGTCGACTCCTTGATCACAGCTTTAACCTCCTCGGTGGCTGCTCTCAGCTTAGCCTCAGAAGCAGCCAGCTGCTCCTTAAGCCTGCTATTCTCTCGCTCCAGTCCGGGACTCCCTTCGGCCGTCAGCCAGGCCATTGTTAGGACCCGCATAAATGCGCTTGCGTCTTGGGCCAGAGATAGTCGCCGAGCAAGACGGTCCATACCTTCCAAGAACATAAAATCCACACGATCCACCTCCATGCTCGTTCCCTCGAAGAAGTTGCGCATCACGAAACACGGAGGCAACCCATGCTTCGGATTTGGAGGAGCGTTGGCCGTCAAATCCACAGTGGCCGCAGACTTATGCTTTTTCATCAAGGAGCCGGTCGATGCGCTCGGCGAACCCTGGACCAAGGGGCCCGACCCCGAGCCACTCATCTCAGTCAGCTTGGTCTGCACGACCCTTGATCGTTTCCTCTGCTGCTGAACCAGACGTTCTTGAATTTTGTCCAATGGGTTCGTCAGGGAGCCTGAAAAAGGAAAAGGATCAGGTTAGTCATAGACAACAAAGTTAAAGCAAAAATTCAACTAACGCAAATAAATAGATACCAAAGAAGTCGGACACTTCCTACCCGGTACGGCAAGCCAGCAACTCAGTAACGTTGATCAAGGGACACCAACCCCTTTCGGTCAGTTCCTCGCCCGACTTGGCGCTGCAAGGAGAACAGGCGGAAGAAGAGGGGAAGCGTGGCACCAACACCCAGATGGGCGCACGTCATCTCGAACGCTCTTAGAAACGCGTACGAATTGGGGTGTAGTTGGGAAGGGGCGACGCAGAGATGCCCGAGCACGCACTCACAAAGTCACTTAAAGGCAATGTTACCCCCAGGACCGAAATCGCATATTCGTACATGGAGAAAGCCCGACCACGAAAATCTGAGAAGATACGGTCGTCGTCCCCCGGGCAGGTTACAACCCAATCAGCAGGATCACCAACAACGGGCAGTGGCTCCGTTCGAGGTCTTGAAAATGAGGACACCTTGTCCAACAAATCTTCCACCACCCACTCTTCGGGCGAGACCCTCGTCTGGTCAGGACACTGAGGCGAGTCTGTCGATGCTCCTGTAGTGCTTGTATCCGAACTCTCCGAGGAACTCCCGGAACCAGAAGGAATGGACGCAGATGACCCTGAATCTCCCGAGGACGTCTCTTCGAAAAGCACGTCCAGCAGATTCACGAGCGAGTTTTCACCTGAAAAGCAGAGGAAAGGCGTCAGTGAATTCGATTAAGAATATCAAATCCACCCTTCCACCGCTCGACAAGTGAAAGGGCGCGCATCAGCTCAGAAACTATGTCCCGAGCTATAGCCCTGGCTGACCATCGCTCAGAGCGACGGCTTACGCCCAACATTATAAGTCAAGGATCTAACCTAGGTATCTATCAAAACCCAAGTCTAAGTCGACCAATACCTACGTCGACCCTAAGTTAGGGTTTGCAACCGACCGACTACGGTGGCAGAAGTCCTAGGGTTTACCGGTTCCAAATCTAAAACCTACCGTCAAAACTATCCTAAGCCACATGCATTTCTACAAAATCTAAGCTATAAACACCTAGAAAGAAGAAAAAGAGTCGTACCTTGCGCTTGAGAAGACATTCTTGAAGAAAATAACGTTCTGAAAGTGGTGGTCGGCAAAGAGAGGCGGTGGTCGACGGCTGGGACGGTGGCAGTTGAACGAGCAGAGCGTTGAAGAAGAAGATGAAGCGAAAAGTTCAGAATGGGCCCTGAGAATCCTATTTATAGGAAGGGGAACACGTGCAAACACGCGTGACCCCTACACGCTAGCCCCTAGACTAGCCGTCAAATCATTAATAGGCGCGAATTCCCAGATATTCCAGCTTTTCGTTTCACATTCTTCTGCCGAGCAACGCACCAGCTGCCCGTTCCCAAAAGATCGACAGCGTAGATCCCTGGTCCTAACGTTGTTCATCGCCGAGCACAAAATCATTCTTAAGTCACTGCTCTGCCATACGAGCAATGACTTGGGGGGCTCCTGTTCTGGACCGGCCCAATCCCTACAATTGGGCCAAGGAGACCAATCCAATAGGCCTGCTCGACGTCGAGCACAATTATGAAAAGTGGTCCCTGTCGACCACAAGCAGTCCGACCACGATGAGGTTCCCTAACGGCTAGTATTGATTGTTGCCTATTTTCACGGATTCCTCGATCCGCGCCTCACAAGATGGACCAATAATCTTCCATTTAGTCCCTTATATAAACCCTCTCGTTTGGGAGGGTCATGTATTCAATTTCTCTGACCTTTATACTTGTACTTGCCCACTCTTTGCTCGGTTACTTACTTTGGCATCAGAGTGCCTTGCAGGTACAACCACTTTTTCTCCTCACCGACCGTCTCCATCAGCTCTCGAGGCCAGCCGCATCGGATCCTGATCTCCAGGTACGATCAACTTCTATTTTAATCAACTATTATTTTAGGTTTTATTTTATTCCATTTTGTGTCTCTTCCCTTTTTATATTTTTTTTTTCAAATTGTTTCCTTTTATTCATTAACTAAATTTAACATTCTATACTAAATGACTAATTGATAAATTTAATATAAGGTTAATTAACTAATTTTAATATTCATACAAAGTACTCTTTGTTAAAATTTCCTGTCCCATGCCATATTGTGTCACACATATAATAAAATATACACTATATCTCGCACGACTTGATAGTCCATTTTGCCTCTTGATGAGTTTTTCACGTGTAAGAATTATGATCATTTCTAAGAAGAAAAATGCCTAAATAAGAGTTCTTTCTCAAATAGTTCAGAATTAGGCTTTGAATTAAGGGTGGAAGAATATTTTATATAATTTATTGTTGCGTTAGAAAAAAATTAATTAGTATTTTTTTAGTAAAGATGAATTTCTCTCTTTACTTATAATATATGTTTTATCATTTTTATTGTTGGAGTCGATAATAAAATATTATAAATTTGAAATAACTCTGATTTCCATTAAAAAATATGATTTTAACGATATTCTTATGTGTTATTATATGTGTTCCCAAAGAAATGGAATTACATATGAAGATTTATGATTTTAATCATGTGTAAAAGGATGTGTTATTTTTTTGGAATGTGGGTTGCTTAAGTAGTGGAGTTTGCCTAAGTGGCATGATGCAATTTATTTAAATATGTGTGACATGACATTTTCATATTTGTGTGGTGTCTTAGTGACAATTTATTTTATCCATTAGTATGAGATTAATTTTTTATATGATGTCTTTGTACCGGTTATATTTAGATTATGCTACGAGGAATGTGGACTTACATAAGACCTAAAACTACTAACCTGGCCTTAAAGATGCAGGAGAAATTGAATGATTTTGGACCCCACTGCTCAATTCTTTAAACCAAACACACAATAAACTGGTAACCCTAAGACAGTTTACCTAGAAAAAGATATAAGAGGATCAACTACTTCATCAATCTTCATTCCCATCATGAGAGAAAGTGTTTGTCGGAGTGGGAACATATTCTCTCATCCCATATAAATAGGACGTTAAACTCAAATTTTGATCATTTCCTGATAACCTTAAACACAAATATGTTTAATCATATCACAACACTAGTTGTAAGTTCCATCCTTGTCTAACTTAGAAAGAAGAATATCATTTAAACAATTTCATTTTGAATTTATTTGGTGTTGTTACCCCCTTTTTACATTATGTACAATGTGTTATTGTTATACAAAGTGGGTCCTTGAAGCCTATAAAGGGGTGATTATAGTTTCATGAATTTTTATGGAAATGTATTTTCTCAAAAATGTTTAAATAATTGTTACACAATTGGATCGAAACACTTGATAAAGTGAAACTATACTAAAAATATTAGAATTGATTAAACATGAACTATATTAAAATGCTCACTGACCATATAAAGAATTAACACATTTGAAATTTGTTAATGTATTAAATAAATTGATTGATCACCTGAGCAACTAATGGAATCTTAATGCTAAAAGCTATTATGTATAATGTAGTTAGCATGGGGGTATATCTGCAAAAGGCACGTTCTTTTCAAAGTAAGATATTGTGCTAGAATGTATCAACTATCAAGTATGTGAATTAATTTTGTGACCATGCCTAGGGGTGAGTTCCCAATTTATTGAGTGGTGGACTCTGATACATTCCCATAAACCTAAAGAAGATTAGGGATAAAGAATTAGACAACAGTGTTTATACAAATGTAGATACTTAATCATTTTTCCTATAATACATATTTTTTTTGTGTTTTCACCACCACTTTAATCTGGTTCGGGGGTCAATTCTAGTATCAAATGGTTTCACACACCACCCCCCCCCCATCGTAGTTACATGAGATTTAATTATGGTTCTCCCTACCAAGTCCAACGTCAATCACCACTGAATCAACTTAGGGATGTCAATTTGCATCTGTTAATGGGGATCCCTGTGAATATTATCTGTTCGGGGCTCCAAAGTCGGGAAATTTTTCCCTCGTGGGAACGGAGATGAAGGTAAAATTTTCCCCGATTACACTTCGGGGCGGGGATCGGGGAAATACCCCCGCTCCGCAGATTCCCCGAATCCATCCAATTATTAATTATCCTTTATATATATTTTTGATACTATATAAAATATAATTATGTAATTATACTTTTTTTATAAATAATATATTATATTAATTAGAAATAAAGAGTCATTACTCATTAGGGAATATTTTATTTACTAATCCTAAAAAAGTGGACAGACCAAATGTGAAACGTCTTTTACGTCTGTTTTTCTTTTTAGAAGAATTTTTTATTTTCAAAACTCTTTGTCTTCTTCATTCCTCTTCTCCTCTATTTTCATTATCATCACAACAATCACACTATTTTGTTCATTTTCATCAACACAACAACAATCATCATTGTGGTACTGGTATTTACACTCTCTCTATCTCTTTTTTCAAATTTGTTTATAAGATTATTACCAGAAGTTTGTATTTGTGTGAGAATTTGTTGTTTAGTTATGGATTTTTTATTTTAGTAATTATTACTATTATCAACTATTACGATATACGACAAAACCTAATTACGGAAAAACTAAAAACCTAATTTTTATTTTGTATTTTTGTTTGGATCTTCGTGGATACCATGGGGATCCGTGGGGACGGGGATGGGAAAAAAATTCTCTCGCAGCGGGGATCGGGGACAGAGAAAATTTTGGGGGACGGGGCGGGGAACGGGGAAGCATCATCCGCACATTCCCCTCCCCGTTGACATCCCTAGGACCAACTAGTTTCATATCATACATTTTGTTCATTCATCACATATTAGAGAGTTTCTTTTTTAATTATTAATATTTAATGTTTGAAGGTTACAATTAGAATTTCATGAGCCCTCATTGATTCTAACTATTCTGAGCCAAAATCCTTTGATATGTTCTTTAACCTAGAAAAATCTCAAATCTTTACACCTTCAAAAACATGAACACGATCTTTAACTTGATTAAGCTTTAACACTAACTATTAATCATTGGTTGTGTAAGATTTATCATTAGATGAAATAAAAATCTACCTAAACTTTAAAATCTTAATCCTAAAGGAAAAGAATATTTTTATTTTGGTATACCTTCTTAGAACCTAAATGAATAAAAATCTTAGTTTGAGAGAACTTATAATGAAGAAAGAAAAATATTCAATGTTTTTTTTAAAACGGGCTAAAAAGGTTTATATTTGTGCGAAATAAAACACAAAACTCATTTATGAATATGTTTTTTAATGTGGTTAATTGATTCAAAGATTTGAACCAATTCAAATACTTCAAAATCTTTCACGAGAACAATGTTAATAAATTTAATGTATGAGTGAAATCATTCAAGGACTTTAGTAAAAAAAACTAGGAGAAAATTAGTCTGAATTATTCAAAGTTCTTTCTTTGAAAATCTGATAAACACTTTGATGATGTCTAAATCATTTCATAACATATTCCTCGTAGAAAAATAAGTTTCTAGAAGCTTGTATTCACAATAATTTAAATAAAATAATAAAAAAAACAATTAAAAATAAGTAGTTGAAGTATCCAATGTTAATAATTGTTACCGTTGTAAAATAAGTTTCTAGAAGTGTCTATTCATATTTATTTTGATTTAAAAAATAGAAAAACTATTTAAACATGACTTGTTAAAGTATTCAACGGTAATAAATATTACAATTGTGGAGTAAGCTTCTAGAAGTGTGTATTCACATTTTCAATATAAATTCATACTTTGACTATCCTCAGCCTCCAATAAACAACAATATCTAGAAATACGGCCCCTTACATTGATCACATTATCTTCAAGCTTCAATCTGATGTACAGAGCCACACAATCAGAACAATACGCATGTGAACAACCGTTGATGAAAAAAGCGTTGTTCGTAGTTTTCATCTCCGTGCAAATTTTGCAGATAAATGACATGACGTCTTTATTAGCATTGGAAAACAAAGACTCGCATTTTTTGATGTTGATCCTTTGTCATTTTAAAAAAGGATTGATTTTCGAAACAAAATTCAATATTCTGACTTTGTTGTCGTCTTCTCCGTCAGGTCGATGACGATTGGGGTGGGGGTTTCGGTGGTGGTCAGAGGGAGATGAAATGATTCGTCGTTGATTAATTATGTCATTGACGGGGGAATGAAACTTGTTGTGGATGTGGTTTATGTCATTTTCATGGTGAATGGAATTGAAGTAAGGTGTTGAATTGATGGTTTATGATTGTGAGTGAGTTATAGACTACAATGTCACTTTTCTTACTCTCGTTGAAAAAAAAAATCCCTTTTGCTCTCGTTGTCCATTCACTCTTCATCAGGTATGAACACTCGAAATCTCCTCTTATATCCCTCTCGATCTACTTTGCCTTTCTTGAAGAGAATCAATTCACGCTCTTAAATCCTTTCATTTTTTGGCATTTTCCTTTCAAAACTTTAATCTTCCTCTCATCTCGGCACTCTCTTTACACAATTGAAGACTATCCTCTCGTCTTTTATAATCTCACATTCTTTCATACATACTACATGATTAGAAGCAACATGCTTTGTGAACCAACGATTTTGTACTCATTTTTTCAAATCTATTAGTCGAGGTGGAAGATGAAAACTCTTCATATTATGAAATAAATGTCCCCAGATAGCTAATTCAATTTCATTTCATCATTTATCACCCACCGTCTTTCTTTTCCTTCAATTTAGATGAAATAAAAAATTCATAATCATTTTAATCTAAAATATTCAAAAAAAAAAATAGAATAAAATCTTTATTTTATTTTACTTCATTCCACCCTCTTAATTTTAAAATATCACATAGTCTAAGGATAGTCATAGTCATGTCCAAGTAGACCAACTCCAAGGGAAAAGAGAAGTTATCAAGAAACACACTAAAAGAACTTTCAATTTCAATTTGAAGAACTAAAATGGCCCAATGTTTATAATTTCAAAGACCAACCCAATAGTTTAAAATAATAACAATAAATACCATTTGAATTGGTTCATGAATTTACAAACGAGTCTTCAAGAGTAAGCAAAGACTGTGTAGTCTATAATCACAATCACAAACCATCAATTCAACACCCTACTTCAATTCAAGTCACCATGAAAACGACAGCAACTGCAGCCACAACTAGTGTCGTTCCCCGTCAACGGCAGAAATAATTGACATCGAATAATTTCATCTCCCTTCAACCACCACCCAAACCTCCACCCCATCTTCATATACCTTTCTGACGGAGAAGACGACGACAAGTCAGGATACTGAATTTAGTCCCAAAAATCAATCTTTTACGAAAACAAAAAAGGATCAACATGGAAAAAGGTGAGTCCTCTTCTACAAATGCTAATAAAGACGTCGTGCCATTTATCTGTGAAATCTACACCAAAACAAAAATTGCGAACGACGCTTTCTTCATCAGCGGTTATTATCATGTGTATTGTTCTTATTGCATGTATTTGTACGTGAGTTCGAAGCTGGAGGATAATGTGATCAATGTTAGATGTCATGTTCTAGTTGCTGTGGTTTGTTGGAAGCTGAAGATTGTTGCTCGATTCTTTCGGTGGAGGTTTTCGATCGGTAGGGGAAGGTGGCATGTGAGGCGTTGTTTGATGTATCTAAGAAATTCTATTATCTATATGTGGATTGTTCTTCTCTTTTGATCAATGATGGGATGAAGGCTGTTAAGAATTCGAAGTGTCTGAATTGTAGGAATATGTTTTATGCTCAATGTAAGGTTTCATGGCACGATGGGATCGAATGCAGCGAGTTCCAGAAGCTGAACGCAAACGAGAGAGGGAAATATGATGTTATGCTGATGAAGCTCGCGAAGGATATGAATTGGAGGAGATGCCCTAATTGTAGGTTTTATGTTGCAAAATATCAAGGTTGCTTGTTCATGAGATGCGGGTTATTTTCTTATATTACTAGTGGTATCATTGTTATCAATATCTAAACTTTATTATGCTGTATTATGCTATAATGTGATTATGTCACTGTCAATGCTTCATACTTTTTGAAAATGGAACTATTTTGCTAAGGGTTATGTTGAACTCTATGAGTGATAATTAATTGATGATAGATAAATAACCACATGAGGATTTGATGAAATGCGTGTAGAATGTATAGAAAAATAGGATGTTCAATATATTGGATAATAGAAAACATTTGGTTTAGCAAGGGGTATTCAAAATATCTTGTGGTAAGGGAAGGTAATTCATCTTTTCTCCTCTATTTTTGGTTTGTTGAATTCTGTACAAGTCGTTGAAAATGGTCATTTATGGCATCAATGTTGTCAAGTAGCGATAGCACTATTGTGTATCATGATTTGAAGTCTATGGAGACTTAATTTTCTGAACATCAAGGGTTTCAAAGACAGGTGTTAAAGACTCTGAAGACAAGATTCTGGTGAACAAATTCTGAAGACTCTGAAGACCCAATTATCTAATCTTCTTTTCATGCTTCAATCCTCTCAAAATCAAAAGCCTATAAAGAATAGAATATAAGTTTAACATTTACGAAGGAATAATACACAATACAAAAATGCTCAATTCCACTACCTATCCATTATCCTGGTTTTGTTAGAAAAAACAGATGTGGTTGTACGATTTTCATTCATGCGTAACGACATTCCTGCAATAGCCAGCTCATACAAGAATTACTGATTTTCCCTCCAGTGGATCTATTATTTACTATATAAGGATGTGATCACGTGAAAATAGACGTGACGATTAGATGCGGTTGTTGTTGTTATACTGAAGAAGACTTCACACATTACTTAACTATAATACAATGTAATACTCATGATGTGTGTATAGTTTATCTTCTAGTCCCTTGATATTCAATGTGTTTACCCAGCTTATGAAAAAACACTTATTTGTAAACAAACCCTTATTACAAACGTTTGTTTGTATGACCTAAAGGACCAGTGAGGTCAGAAGCTTTAGAAAGACTAGGATTGTGTGTCTTAGTGGTTGTTAGTCACAACAGTTATTGTGTAGTGTTGTTAGTCACAATAGTTGTTGTGCAATGTTGTTAGTTACAATAGTTGGTTGTGCAATGTTATTCACATCAGGTGTTTGTGCAATGTAATCAGTTTGGTTATATTGGAATAAGTCATTGGGTTAAGGCAAAATCACATTGGTGAGTGGACTAGATTAGCTTGAGGTTATTAAGTGAACCAGGATATATCGTGTGTTATTATCTCTTATTTATTGATTTAATTGTTTTTGTTTTCATGAAAAACATTCAAGATTTAAAATTCAATTCAAACCCACCCACCCCCCCCCCCATTTCTTGTGTTTTCTCACACCTTCAGATAACGAGAGGAAGACGGGCTACTGTAGATGCAGGTACATGTGTAGGAATGTAACTCCCTTTTTACCCCTACAATATAATAATACGAAATTATTCAATAAAAATCAAAGTTATCAACATAAAGGGTATCACATTTCATCAAAACATCAATAAAACTCATCTTTGGGTCTTGTCCTGTAACACGGGTTACAACATGCATCATAATTAAAACGACTTTTATACG
Source organism: Lathyrus aphaca (assembly GCA_963966055.1). Taxonomy (NCBI): domain Eukaryota; kingdom Viridiplantae; phylum Streptophyta; class Magnoliopsida; order Fabales; family Fabaceae; genus Lathyrus; species Lathyrus aphaca. The sequence continues at coordinate 171,615,987 of OZ014519.1, forward strand.
CAGCGGATCATCATCATAAGTCAACTTAATTACTCAAATATAAAAATTCAAGTTTTAATTCCTAAACATTTTTAACTCAAAATAAAACAAACAAAAACCAACAATTCTCAAGTGTTCCCGATGTTACACGATACAGAGAAGGACGTCACCCTAAACTCTATAAACGACAAAAGACACATACTTCAAGCTACGTCCAAGCACCAAGCTATTCTTGAGTATCTGTAGGATGACATAATATACCATCAACAAAGGCAGACAGGGTGAGTAAATTCACATCCAATATAAATAATATAAAAAGGAATTACAAGTAAACATACATCAATAGATCAATCAATTCAAGTCTCACCCATGTACAACAAAATCAAGCACATCATCACATAAAATACAAATGCAATCATGTTATGCCATCAATAATGAAATGAAATCCTCAAAATATGCATGTGGTACCGAATCATCATCATGGATAGACACTGGACCATCAATCCTCCACAAGGGATCACAACATAAGCAACATATCACTTCAATCCACACAATGGGATTGAAGATACCAATGTACCAAAGTCCCATCATAATTATGCCATGAATGCAAGACGCAATACAATCATACATCATGAAACACCATAACTATTGCATCCGCATTCATCATCATTCACTCATCCAATACTTTGCCTCATAATTATGCCATGAATGCAAGATGCAATACAATCATACATCATGAAACACCACAACTATTGCATCTGCATTCATCATCATTCACTCATCCAATACTTTGCCTACTCATATCATCAATACTACATGTCATCATAATACAACATAATAATCTAAACATCATTTCATCACAAATTCCTACACATTTAGTATATTACATCATGGCAAGAATTCACATCAACATTATAGCAACTTAATACAACAAAACAAGTCATTTCAAATCATTTAGAAGAAGAAAATATTTTTTCAAAAAGTGCACTCTCCCCCACTTAGGATATTTTCGTCCTCACAAATTTATCAGAGCAAATAGAAAGTCAAATATGACTCCCTCAGGTGAGCTTTACCATCTCAAGTCCAACTTTCGCTAGTTGATCATCTTCACAATACTTTCACAAAAAATTCTCTTTACCTCGTATTCGCTTTTCTTCTCAACCATCTATATTCGACATAGTATCCATCAAAACATTGTCCCATTTCCATTCTGGATTATTCAACGGTTGTATCAAACTCAAAGGCTTCTGACAAGTCAGACAAGCATAACCAAATCCAGTAACTTCTTTCCTAAAAATATCCTTCTCAGGCTCTGAAACACATGCTTTGTTCCTGCATAGCAGTACACCCTTCTCATCAACTCGAGATTTCACTTCTAATATCTTGGTTAACCAACGTCAGTTGATCAATCAATCTCAATTAGGATTCCTAATCTTCCCTGATTTTTCTTCTGAAATATCGCCAGTCAATTCCAATACATCTCACTTCACGTTGTTAGGCATCTCCTCATACTCTAACTCAAATCTTTGAATTTCTCAATCATTCCTCAATCCCTCACCATAAGGATCGACCTCTGCATCGACTCCCTAATCGATGCACCAGTCCTTGCATTTGCTTTACCAACATAGTAATTCAATTCTAAATCATAGCCTTATAATAACTCAAGCCAAACAATTTAATACTTCTAAACCTCGTCACTAACATCACAACTATAGATTCCTAATCATGTGTAGGATCAATTCCCTTCTTGGTTTCCAGTAGCCTCGACTCATAAGTAACAACGCCCCAAAAGGCTCATCTTAAACGTATCGCATTGCACCACATAAAACTCACTCTCATTAGACAAAATTAATATCGAAGCAGTAATCAACTTCTTTAATCACACAAATTTTCCTCTCAAATAACATCTCATACATAAGCTCGGCCTTTGCGAGTCAACTAAGTTAATGGTAACCACACTTAGAAAAATCCTCATTGATTCTTTGGTAGTAACAATCTAAACCACGAAACTTCGAATCTCTATCACAGAATTCAGAATTTCTCACTACAACACTGCACTATCCTCAGAAGAGTTACAAAAATATCATCACTAGAAATTACAGTCCAAGAAAACTCACTTCTTTCAACTAGGACTTTCACCTTGACAACTCTTCGCATAACACTAATCCAAATTCCACGTCGTTATGCTTAAATACCCAACAAGATACAATACTACCGAGTTATGAACGTACAAATTCATTTTACTCCTCATCTCATCACTTTAGAATCTCATTCACTCTTGGGCCTAAATTCTATCACGCCATATTTGTTCCATAATATTGTGATTCCCCAAACGAACATATACCTCAATACTCCTACCGAGATGGTAGTAACACGAAAATTATTCACATATCACTTTCAATCTAGAATGTCCAATGGTTTGCATTATGCCCATAAGCTTCTGATGCTTGATCCTTGACTCTAATGAGACGTACTCGCATAATACACATTACGCTTCAGTTGAGCACTCTGTTCATCTATCAGTCCCAAAAAATTTCACATTTGAATCTCATTCCAAATTGCAATCCCAATAATACCATCTACATATCCAGTTACGATAGAAACTCTCTTAATCTTTTCCTAACACGAACCGATACTTGTCCTCATAGGTACAATTCCAGTCTCTCTTGCATTTTTTTTATAATCATCACAAAAACTATCGTCATTCTAATCATTCTTATTCAACATAAGTTGCATATTTATGCACTTCTCCAATACAAACATTTTCCTTGATACAAACATTTCATTCCTTAACAACCTCTTGCATTTGTCCTCATTTTACCCAATTTTAGCAAGAATCATTCAACTTCAAACACACTCATCTCTTTCAATGCAGACCTCCCATACACAAAATCATATTCCAAAATGGTGGGAATTTCATGTAGATTCCATAAATCAAGAATCATTTAAATCTGAGTTACAAGTAAAAAATTATCGTCCTTGCAAAGGAGGTTGGTCAAGAAATCCCATATACAAACTTTCACCAAAAATCAACACCAGACCCAAATATCCAAACGTGTTTTTCTCCCTCTTCAAAAACATGCAGCAGAAAAAATTTATATGCAAACTATAGAGAATTTCGTAACCTTTCCGAAAAATCCAAAATTGCTTCCATCGATTTTACGAGTGAAAAGTTATGCCCCTTTTTCTGAAGGTTGTTCCATACTTGCGAAAATAAAAATCGAAACTGATGAACATGAGTTCCACCTCTCTCCCTTGCTTCTAAGATCGTCCAACTATCCTCTTTTTTCACCCAACTCTGAAAATAATCTGACTTTAATTCAATTATACTCAAGGCATACTAGCCCACCAATTGGTCCATCAAACTGTCAATTTCTTTGGAGTGGATCCTTATTCTCAATCATTCATTTAACCCGCCGTCAGTCATCTACAGACATCTCATATAACTGTTATCATACACATACATCCATATAAGTTTCATTCTCTAAGAGTTATCTTGCTTTTTTAGCAGGTAAAACAACATTTCCCAACTGTCTCCAAACTCCGATCTACACTCCAAAGGCAAGTCTTAATTATCTTCAGAGACATCAAAAATTACACATCATTGGCATATCACTAGTTGCCACATTACTCTCTATTATCCGAGAAGTAAACATTAATCATACCAACTCGTCTTCCCTCAATGTCATCTCAAACTCGACTGACAGATAAGAATCATTAATTTGTATCCTCTTGGGTTCGTGACAATACAACTCCAACAAGACTTGCACTCTTGCAATCCATATTGCCTTGAACCAACTCCTCGCACCAAAAACATTTCAAGGAAGCAAACCTCTCCCCCACTTCTTTCAAACCAATACCTGGAGACAAATGATTAGAAATAAAACAGGTACCAACAATGTTTCACACACATGTCACATACTTAATTCAATTATAATAATGATATTTACAAACCCCTTACCTTTGATTATCGCCGGTTAATTCTAATCTTCTTCACGTTCATCCAATCCTCTTTTGATCTTCCGTTTTTCCTCCTTGCCCTAGCTTCCTTGTCTTCCCTCTCTGCCTCTTCTCAAACATATGAATGTACTGAATGAATTGAGAAACTTTATTCCCTTATGTAACCCTTGTGACCAAAAATATGTTTTTCCAATAATAACCTCACTTATCCTCTCACACATTACCACAATACCCATGTGGTCTATAACTCATATATTATTCTATTTTCATAAATAATCTAATTTTTAATAATTATTCCAATTACTCAAATATACCCGATAATTCCTTGACACACTTAAACATCCGATAAGCTGGAAATTCCTTAAAACTGTCACATAATCTTCATTATATCATCACCGAATTCAATTACTTCACATCGAGTCATATAACTCATATATTCACGCCAAATTAATTAAATTAATAATTAATCTTAGAAATCGGGGTATTACACCAGGTCTTGCTAAGTGACCTGGTCTCAAGTTAAGAATTATTCAGAATTCAACTTGCTCGCTAAGCGAACATCTACTCACTAAGCAAGACAACAATTTTTGAAAGAAAATCTTGTGATTTCAAGACGACTCAACTGCGACAAAACTCCTAAAAAATCATCTTTTAACAGCAAAAAAACATAGAATCCATTCTTATAACCTACTATCATCACATATTCATAAACTACAACATCTAACAACACATTTAGTCAAATTCTTCTAATAATCCTCTTAACCCTAAGATTTCCCTTAAAATCCTCTTTCTTATAAGACCTACCTCTATATTATAGATATTGAATAGAAGATTACTCCTCATACCTTAGTCAATTGAACTCTTTCAATCGATTCTTGAATAATCTTCAACCTAGCCTCTTTGTTCTTCAGAGCAAATTCACTCAATCTTCCAAAATATGCGCTATCAAAAACTATCCCAATTCTCTTCTCTTAATCTTCCCAAAAGACAAAACTACCCTCAAGACCTCTAATTCATTTATTTTATTTTAATAATAATATTTCAGTAATAATCATAATTATTCTAATATCACTATTGAAATAAAATAATTTCATTCACTACAACACCACAAAATACCACACGATACCACATATTCATAAATAATTACATAGATAATTAAATTATGAAATCAGGGCGTTACAACTCTCCCCCACTTTAAGAATTTTATCCTCGAAAATGTACCTGAAACAAACAGCGTCCGATACGACTCTTTCATCTGATTTTTCGTGTTACCAAGTCCAACTTTCACCTGCTGGTCCACCCCACAATAACTTTACCAATGAAATATCTTGTCCTCATAACTACCTCATTTCTCGGCCATCTATCCACAATGGTAATGCCTCAATAGTCAGATTATCTCTTACATGCACGTCATCTATCTGAATCACATGCGATGGATCGCACACATACTTCCTTAATTGCGACACATGGAACACATCATGTAAATTCTCAAACGATGGTGGTAACACAATCTGATATGCTACCACTCTGATCCTTTGTGAAATCTAATACGGAGCAACAAAATACGGAGTGAGCTTTCTAAACTTCAAATCTCGTCTGACACCAGTCACCAGAGTAACTCTCAAGAACACATGGTCTCCCTCTTGGAACTCAAGAGCTTTCCTCCTCTTATCATGATAACTCTTCTGTCAACTCTGAGAAGCCTTCATTCTTTCCTGTATCATCTTAATTTTCTCATCCATTTCCTACACAATCCCAGGTCCAAGCACTGCACTCTTGCCTGGTTCATACCAACACAAGGAAGTCTGACATCGTCTACCATACAACGCTTCATATGGTGCCATTCCAATACTAGCATGATCCAGTACACAAGCTCTCAGTAAATCCTCTAAAGATTGGATAGTCCTCTCTATTTGACCATCTGTCTGTGGATGATAAGCAGAGCTCATCCTCAACTTAGTACCCAAGGCACCTTGCAAACTCTTCCATAACCTCGACATAAACCGTGGATCTCTATCTGATACGATATTCGACGGTATCCCATGCAACTTCACAATCTCTTCAATATACATCTCAACTAGCTTCTGCACAGAATGATTAATCTTCATTGGCAAGAAATAGTCCGACTTAGTCAATCTATCCATAATCACCCAAATTCGAATCATTTCCTTTAGCAGTCTTCCGCAAACCCGTTATAAAATCCATGAAAATTCTATCCCACTTCCATTCTGGAATATTCAACGGATGCATCATACCTAACGGTTTTTGATGTTCAATCTTCGACTTTTGGCAAGTCAAACATGCATACACAAATTCGACAACGTCCTTCTTCATACTTGGCCACCAAAACAATTTCTGCAAATCATAGCACCGGGATGGATACTCAATCTACTTCGATGTCCTTCTTCTAAAATACTCTTCTTAATTTTTGGAACATCAGGAATACACATTCTATCTCGGAATTTTATCACACCATTCTCATCAACTCGGAATTCACCTCTGTTACCTTAGTTAATCAAAGTTAACTGATTAACCAACTTCAAATCAAATTGTTGTCCTTCTCGAATCCATTCCACAATTTCACTGGTCAACTTCAGCATTCCCAACTTCACACTCTCAGAAGTTATCTCACACAACAAACTTATGTCTCTAAATTGTTCAATCATTTAGAGTTCTTTCACCATAAGCATCGACATATGCAATGTCTTCCTACTCAGAGCATCTGCAACCATATTCGTCTTACCAGGATGGTAATTCAAATCAAAATCAAAATATTTCAACAATTCCAACCACCTTCTCTTCCTCATATTCAGTTTCTTCTGATCAAACAGATACTTCAAACTCTTATGATCACCGAACACTTCAAATTTTGAACCAAAGAGATAATGTCTCCAAATCTTCAACACAAACACCACAACTGCCAACTCTAAATCATGCATAGGGTAATTCCTTTCATGAACTCTCAATTGTCTAGAAGCATAAGCAACCACTTGACCATTATGCATAAAAACTCCTCCAAGTCCCATCTTTGAAATATCTCGTCCTGAAAGTTGTCTTTGGAATATCATCATACTTAACAAGAATCTGATGGTAACCAGATCTTAGATCAATCTTGATGAACATATAAGATCCTACCAACTGATCCATCAAGTCGTCGATCCTCGGAAGTGGATACTTGTTCTTAATAATAACCTTGTTCAACTATCGATAATCAACAAACAACCGCATACTACCATCTATCTTCTTGACCAAAAACACAGGAGCACCCCACGGAGAAACACTAGGTCGAACAAACTTCTTTTCTAATAATTCTTCCAGTTGTTTCTTCAACTCACTCAATTCCAACGCAGACATCTGATACAGAGCCATAGACATCAGACTCGTACCAGGTAATAAATCCGCTGCAAATTCAACTTCACGTTCTGGAGGCAAATCACTTATGTCCTCCAGAAACACATATGGAAATTCTTGAATAACTGGTAATTCAACACTCGAAGTCTTCCCTTCAACTTGCAATGATGCAAACATTGCAAACATCTGAACTTCGTCTTCTAACAGTTCATCTACTTTCTTAGTTGTCAAGAACATCAATTCACCATGATCACCAAGTTTAAGAAACTCCACAGTCTTCCCATAACAATTGATATGCATAAAATTGAACTCTATCCAGTTCATTCCAAGAATAACATCAATTTGATGCAAAGGTAAGCACACCAGATCCATCAAGAAGTCCTTCTCAAAAATAGTCAAAGGACACATCAAACACACATATATGGTAGTAACAGAACCATTAGCTGTCGTTTCTATTACCATACCACCATTCATACTAGACAACGTCAAACCCAACTTAGTAGCACATTCAAGAGAAATAAAAGAATGTGTAGAACCAGTATCAATAACTCAATCAAATCAATGCCATTAATAAAACATGTACCTCGAATCAAGTTATCTTTCTTAGGAACTTCAAAATCACTCAAAGCGAACACTCTGCCATTGGTCTGAGCAGTAGTAGCGGTCTTTTTAGGCTTCTGGCATTGGGTGCTGATATGCCCATGCTCACCATAGTCAAAACACGTTGGACCTTCATTTGGACAATCACCAACCCAATAACCTCTCTTGCCACACATGTAGCATATTACCTCTGGATTGATGCATACATCAAACTTGTGACTAGATTCTCCATATTTTTAGCACTTGGGAGAAATGGAACCTGCTCCCCCACTTGGCTTCCTCCCATCTGAAACCTTCTACTTTCCCTTCTAAGCTGGAGTCACATAAGGTTTTCCTCTAAACTGGCATTTCTCTTTCTTCTCACTCAATTGATTATAGTGAGAAGATCGAGCTCGACTGTCTTCATCATAGATTTTGCTTTTGTCCTCAAACTCAACATACCTATGGATCTACTGACATCCAATCCCTGTTTAATCTCGAATCTCAGCCCATTCTTAAACTTGAGATACTTAGAAAGTTCAGCATCAGCATGATTATAGTGAGGATAATACTTCACCAGCATCTCGAACTTAGCAGCATACTCTGCCACTGTCATGTTTCCTTACTTAAACTCAAGGAACTCCACCTTCATCTTACCACGAGCATCTTCCGAAAAATACTTCCCTAAAAACTCCCTCCTGAACACTGCTCAGGTCACCACAGTACTGGAATCCTCCAAACACTGACGGGTATTATCCTACCATTTTCCAGCCTCCTCAAACAACACGTGGATACCAAACTATACCTTATGTGAATTTGTACACGCTATCACTCTAAATATCTTCTCAATTTCCTTAAGCCACTTCTATTCATTATGCGGGTCATGATCTCCTTCAAAAACCGACAGACTATTACTTTGAAACTTCTCCAAAGCACGAAACTCACCTTGTTCGTTGTTTCGAGTCGTAGCCTCAGCAAGCGCCGCAACAGCTTCAGCAAGAGCACGTGTGTTGTTTCCAGCCATTATGCATAACACTCACAACATCAGAAAAAAGTAACGACCGACAACAGCGACACACAACCAGATAAACCGACCTGCTCTGATACCACTAATGTAACACCCTTTTTACCCCATAATATAATAATATGAAATTATTCAATAAAAAATCAGATTTATCAACATAAAGGGTATCACATTTCATCAAAACATCAATAAAACCCATCTTTGTGTCATGTCCCGTAACACGAGTTACAACATGCGTCATAATTAAAACGACTTTTATACGCAATGGATCATCATCATAAGTTAACTTAATTACTCAAATATAACAATTCAAGTTTTAATTCCAAAACATCTTTAACACAAAATAAAACAAACAAAAACTAACAATTCTCAAGCGTTCCCGATGTTACACGACACAGAGCAGGACACCACCCTAAACTCTATAAATGACAAAAGACACATACTACAAGCTACGTCCAAGCACCAAGCTATTCTTGAGTATATGTAGGATGGCATAATAGACCATCACCAAAGGCAAGCAGGGTGAGTAAATTTTAATTCAATATAAATAACATAAAGAAGGAATTACAAGTAAACATGCATCAATAGATCAATCAATTCAAGTCTCACCCAAGTATAACAAAATCAAGCAAATAATCACATAAAATACAAATGCAATCATGCTATGCCACCAATAATAAAATGAAATCCTCAAAATATGCATGAGGTACCGAATCATCATCATGGATGGACACTGGGCCATCAACCCTCCACAAGGGAGCACAACATAGGCAGCATATCACTTCAATCCACACGATGGGATTGAAGCTACCAACGGACCAAGTCCATCATAATTATGCCATTAATGCAAGACGCAATACAATCATACATCATCAAACACCATAACTATTGCATCCACATTCATCATCATTCACTCATACAATACTTTGCCTACTAATATCATCAATACTACAATCATAATACAAAATAATCATCTAAACATCATTTCATCGCAAATTCCTACACATTTAGTATATTACATCATGGCAAGAATTCACATTAACATCATAGTAGTTTAATACAACAAAAAAAGTCATTTCAAATCATTTGGAAGGAAAAAAACATTTTTTCAAAAAGTACCAGGTCTCGTTAAGCGGGCATCGAGCTCGCTAAGCCTCCTGGTCTCGGGTTGCGAGATTTTTTAGAATTCAACTTGCTCGATAAGCGAGCATCTACTCTCTAAGTGAGACGACTCAGTTGCGATAAAACTCCTCAAAAATCATCTTTTAACTGTGGAAAAACATAGAATTAATTCCTATAACCTACTATCATCACATATTCATCAACTATAACATCTAACAACAACATTTAGTCAAATTCTTCTAATAATCCTCTTAACCCTAAGATTTCTTTCAAAATCCCCTTTCTCATAAGACCTACCTCTATATTATAGACATTGTATAGAAGATTACTCCACATACCTTAGTCAATTGAACTTTTTCAATCGATTCTTGAATAATCTTCAACCTAGCCTCTTTGTTCTTCAGAGCAACTTCACTCAATCTTCCAAAATACACGTTATCAGAAACTATCCCAATTCTATTATCCTAATCTTCCCAAAAGACAAAACAACCCTTAAGACCTCTAATTCCTTTATTTTATTTGAATAATAATATTTAAATAATAATCATAATTATTCTAATATCACTATCGAAATAAAATAATTTCATTCACCACAACACCACAAAATACCACACAATACCATATATTCATAAATAATTAAATTATGAAATCAGGGTGTTACATAGGAGAGAGTTATGGTTCTGGAGTTGCAAGCTTCCAAGGCTTTGACCCGAATTAGAGGCAGATTTGCAACTATAACTGGGACTGGATGTAGGCTACCCAACGGGTTATGATTGATATTCATGATTTTATGCAGGTTTTGCAGCTACAACACCATGATTCTACAATTGAGCACTCAATCATGACTAGGGAGCAGTTCCTAGCTCATGTTGGTTGGCCTGAGGTTAAGCTATTTTAAAAGAGTAGGCGAGTGTAGTTGATACTGAGGACGCTAAGGAGGATGATTGTGAGTCAAGTTCTGGTTCAATTTCTGGTGATGATGTTGAGGGCGGTGCTGATGAGGGGACTGAGTCCGATGAGGACTAGTTCTTTTGGTGTTTTTGAGCATGATCTAAAGCTTACTTTCTTATGTTTCGACAAAGTGAAGTTTTATGTTTAAGCTTTATGATCATTTCTATATCATGATAATGTTGTATTTTATTTTGTTGATGTACATTATCCATGACATTTGGATTATTTTGATGATGTATTATGTACCACTTTTGAGTACTTTTGTTGGTGCTATACACCATTACATTTTTATGTTATATGAAGTTGAATTCTTTAGTTTATGAATGTTCAACTAGTTTATCTTTAGTTTCTTTTATGGTGGTTATAATGTTTTGAATTTTAATGTTTTTTCTTTGATGAATGATTGATGAGAATTCTAGATTGGTTACTATTTACATAAAAGTATTCAATGAATATTCTCCTAAGTTTGGATGGTGATGATAGAATGTTAAATGTGATGAATGCAAGCAAGGTACATGGTTACCGCTTCTTAGAATTATAAATTGATTTAAGTATTGTGTACTTTGTGCAAATGTGTGTTCTTGTTTCATTTTGCAACTTGTTTGAATGCTTGTTTTACTTAGTTCCAAAATCCACAAATGGTTAGAAATCTCCATTGTTTACTAAATGCTTGGATGAATGATAACTTTGTTTAATTCGTTTGATTCATGCTTAATCTTTTGATTATTGTAATTTTGTGGAAGCATTAGAAATGATCAAAGCATTTGTTTATATTGAGCACAACCATATGCAAAAGTAACTTACCCGTGAGTAGTGAGTATTAGTTACCCCTTTGAGCCTTAGCAGATTAGATCCTAATTTAATGATGAACTTAGTGTGTGTGTGTGTGTGTGTGTGTGTGTGTGTGTGTGTGTGTGTGTGTGTGTGTGTGTGTGTGTGTGTGTGTGTGTGTGTGTGTGTGTGTACATAACTTGAAAGTTTAGTTCATCATTGAATTTTGTAGGATTATAAAAAAAATCTTGAAACCTTTGAACATTGTTTAAATTGATTTCCTTACCATAACAAGAAAGGAGCATTCACTTGAGGTTTGTTTGTATTCAAGTTAGAGATAATGAAAGGAAAAGTGGTAGTTTACTAAAAAAATTGAAAAATTTCAAACAAGTAAAGAGAATTTGTGAATAAAAAGATGCTTGTTTGAAAGAGAAAAATAGAGAATGAAAAATAATTGTGCAAAAGAAGTTTGAAAGGGTGAACAATAGAAAAAAGAAAATGGTGAATGAAGTTGTGATGTGTAAACAACTTGTATAGTGAATGTTTCTTTTGCATTGTTAACTTCTATTCAATGGCCTTTAGAAATGACCCTTTGTAGTCAAATGGCCAAGCTACAACTTTAAAATCCCTTAGGGTGTGTTTGGATGAAACATTTTAATGAGGGAAAGTAATTTTTTGAAGGAATGTGAAATGACTTGACCAAAATTCATTGTTTGGATAAAAAATATGGAGAATTGTTAAAATGATGTAAATTTATGAAGTATTTTATGTTAAATTTAAGGAATTTAAAATGATATCAAAAAGTAAAGAATTTCAAATTGCTTGACCACTCTATGTAATATGAATGTTAAATTGTTTATTATTAATTTTTCAAAATTTGCAAGACGGTCCTCATATTTTATAAAAATTTCAAATTCACCCCAAAATTTTCTAAAATATTGCAAATAAGTCCCTAATAATCTTCAAATTTTACAAATTGGTCCTTCAAATTACAAATTGGTCCATATTTTTTTATATTTTAAATTTGACCCAAAAATTTTAAAAATTATGAAAATTGCCAACAAATAAAATATAATGAATCATTTTAATAATCCATCCAAAAAAAAAGAATTTAAAATTGAATGGATTCTAATTGAATCATTTGAATTACATAGAATTTTGAATTCCTTAAAAATTCTCAATTACTCCATCCAAACACACTCTTAGGATGTATTTGGATGAAGCATTTTAATGAGGGAAAGTAATTTTTTGAAGAAATTTGAAATGACTTGACCAAAATCCATTGTTTGGATAAAAAAATATGGAGAATTGTTAAAATGATTAAATTTATGGAGTATTTTATTCATGTTAAATTTTAAGGAATTTAAAATGATACCAAAAAGTAAAGAATTTCAAATTACTTCATCATTCTATATAATATGAATGTTAAATTGTTTATTATTAAATTTTCAAATTTTGCAAGATGGTCCTCATATTTTATGAAAATTTTAAATTTACCCCCAAAATTTTAAAAAATTGTAAATATGTCTCTAATAATTTTCAAAATTTTCAAATTGGTCCTTCAATATTTCTAAAATTGCAAATTGGTCCCTATTTTTCATATTTTAAATTTGACCAAAAAGTTTTAAACATTATGAAAATTACCCCAATTTTTTTACAATGAATCATTTTAATACTCTATCCAAACAAAAGAATTTAAAATTGAATGGATTCTAATTGAATCATTTGAATTACCTAGAATTTTGAATTCCTTAAAAATTCTTAATTACCCCATCCAAACACATAGTGATCTTTTGCTTCTACGATTTAATTTTTTATTGTTAGATGAATGTATGAATTGAATTGTTGTTAGCATTGATTTTTAGATGAGTTGAATTGTATCGCGGTTGCAAACGTATTAATTTCTTCATCCTTATTTTGAAGAGGAATGTTAGAGTGATTCAAGCATGAGAAATTAGTTGTGATTTGAAACATTGCATGATATTTGTTTAAGAACTAAATTCTTTATCATTATTCGATTCTAAGAAGTAGTGAACATTGTTTGTATGCATTATTATGTTGAATTTGAACCATAAATCCATTCTTGGTTTAATCTTATGCTTGAGCAAATCCTCTCTTTTTCAGGAGAGGCATACTTTGCTTGAGGACAAGAAAATATCTAGTTGGGGAGAGTGTTGAATTTCAAATATGTATTATTTTGATCCATTACTCTTGGAATTTTTTAACTTATTTCTTATGTTTCAATGGATTTATTCCATGTTTTCATGTGATTCTTCAATTGTATTGCAATTACCTTTGGATCCCTTGATATGTGTGTTATTGTATAGGATATAGGAATAAAACATCATAGATTAAGACATTAATGATTGGACAAGGAAGCCAAAGAAAGGAAGAAGAATCCAACAAGTTTACAGTGCGAACAAGTAGTGAGACAAAGGCTAGCTCGGAGTGCAAGCTCAAAGCGAGGCCCCGGCGAACCTGAATAGTAATTAGGCAATACGTATTTGGCCATAATTTCGCAATGCGAAGCCTGAGAGAAAAATATCTTGCAGTACGAACAAAGATATTCAAGGGAAGTTTAACTGTTCAAAGACACTTCATGTGCCTAAAAGTGGACTTCGTAATGCGAAGAATGAGTTCACAAAGTAAACAAGACAGATTTTTGTTGTACTATATATGTAGTTTTCTCACTTTTTGGGGATCATAACCTCAATAACGTATCTTGCTTGGAAAGAAACTTTTCTTAAGAGAGAAAACCATAAGTTCTTAATATCTTCATCAAGAAGAAATCCTTTTGCAAGTAGAAGCTAGATTCGCATCCAAGATCGATTCTTCATCGTGGATGCTCATTCATCTTCTTTCATTACTTGTGAAGCAAGCTACCATGATGATGGGCAAATAAATCTGTATCAAAGGTAGAGGTAATCTACCTTAGCTTATATGTATTTCTTTTAATTGGCCTTATATGTGAACAAGTGATGATTAATACATGTTGAATATTTTGTTCATTAAAGATCCATTCATAATTTGTAAGGTTCTAGACATAGATTTTACAAAACTTGATCTAAAATATTCATTTGTCAATACTGTAACACCCTAAAATTTGACCTCATATTTATTACTAACCCAATTGGCTCATGTTTGCATTCATCTGCATTTTCAGTAGGCCATAACTTTGCATTCGTTCATTGGGATTGAGTCACTAAGACATGGGATCATGCATTTTCTGGTGATTGGAATTTTTTGGTTCAAAGGTGATTCATTTGGTTATTACACTCAATACAAGGTTGAGCTCTCATCATTACGAGCACTTTATCACCCAATGTTGTTTTTCAAAGGCCTCAAGAAATTAGGTCTTCATCATCGTTCTCGATGGAGAAGGCCATTGGCTAGGTTTTTGTTCATCATGATTCAAATGACAATAAATTCAAGATTGATTCGTATCTAGCAATATCTCTCGACAAATTATTCAAGACATTAGGTAATACAAAAAGGAAGAGTTAAAAAATGTTGAAGATTTATTTCAAGTGTGGCTATTGAGTTTAATTCAAGTGAAGTATCAATATGGAACTAAGTCATTTTCCATTTAGTATTCAAGGCTTTAGCATTCAAACAAGTTCAAGGTGTTACCATCAATTCAAGTTTAAATTCAAATTTGGTCTATAATGTTAAATGCATTCCATTTCCATTCAAATTCCAAGTGATAGTTGTGCCATCTAGTCTCCGTTATTTTGGCAACGTGATATAATTGGTGTTATGGTCCGAAGAACAATACACCTTTATTGCCATTTATTCAATCCAATAGTATTTGGGTGCAAAGTAAACAGAGGGGTTTGTCATTAAGAAGACCCAAGAACAAGGCAATATAATGCAATGAGGATTCAAAATTAATATGAAGCCACGTGTTCAATTTAATTTGAAGCTTCAGTGAATCAAAGGCGTATGTGAAAAAATATATAATAACAACAATGGAAATTCCGCATAACATCACGCCTACTTAACAGAGAAGTACAAACTTGAAAGTAGAAAAAGGAGGAAAATTTTGTACAAAAAAAGAAAGTTTGACTAAGGAACTCCCGAAGTGATGGAATTTCGGTTGAATTTTTGCTTGTACCGCTTCATGAGCCTATGCAACATCAGCAAGACAGTTTGACTAATTACACCATTCAACATAATTTTAGGTTTTGTTTTCAGAAGAGTACCAAGGATCAGGGAACGACCTTAATGACTCTGAATTGCTTCACCATTAATTCTATCACCTAAAGCCACGTTACAGGAATTCCGATTATGGTCACTGGTAGTCAATGATTTCTATCTAGTTTATCAAGGGCCTCTATTTCCAAGTCGGTATCTACTTCAGATGAAGCAAAAGTTGAACCAGACGCGTGCACCATCGATTACACATTTATCTGGTTAGTTGAATCGGTTGTGCCTCCCACTAACTTTCCGATCCATGCTTACCAATTTTGACCCGTGTTCAGAACAGAAGCAGAAGGGGTATACAAAAAGGCGTATGGAGTTAGTTTGCAACCTAAAACTGATGGTATTGCCTTTTTTTTGTGAAAACGAGTTTTCTAAATTACATGAGAATCGACGAGTTTAAGAGCTGCCAGTTACCTCAAGAGTACAAATTGTAACTATGAATATAGTTCTATCAGCCGTCAGACCACCTGTGGGGTCTCGGTTATGCATCTTATGCATATGACAGAAAACTAAAGGAGTAAGACAATGGTTGAGTTAAGCGACTCCGCCTCGAACTGGAGACAGTGTTGCAACAAGAGCTAGATGTGGCTAGGTAACAAATTAAGTACCTGATGAAACAATATTATAGCTGGATTGTGAAATATAAATGGAAGTCAGCAAAAAATTGATACAAGTTGTAATAAAGTTTCATATTAGAAAAATAGAAAAAAAAACTCTTAGCAAATTTTTTAAAAGAAAACTTAGAACAAACCAACAAACAGAATTTTCTAATCCATCCCGGTTGCATCCTCTCCACCCTCTTATCCTTTCTTCTCTCAATTCAGTTACAATCCCTAACAAACTTCAACCAGTCTCTAATTGTTTTCTAACTTCTCCAACAGAATTTAAAACTAACAATCGTTATCAGAATTTCAGTTTTTTCAAGCTCTAACAACAATAATTAACCCATAACAGATTTTCAGTTTAGAAACTAACCTCTTGGCACCTCTATAAATCAACAATGAGCTTCACACTTCAGGGTGTCTCTCTCTTCTCACTTTTGGATTCTTCACTTCTCCAATCTTCTTCATTCACTTCCTCACCCAATTCTTATTCTCTGCTCCTTCAATTCATCTTCAATCGAAAACCTCCAACAACTTCAACAAACCGAAGGCTCACTCTCTTCTGTTGTATCAAGAACACGCTTCATCAACAACAAGAAATTGCAACAATGTTCAAAAGCGGAAATCGAAGAGAAATATAAAATTGAAGGGTGAAGAAGATCTCAGATTAGCATCATCACCAACACTCTTCAAGCTCCAATTTCAATTCTCTGCAAAACCAAATTCAACAAAGGCGATTCAACAACGTTCAACATCAACACACTCAAACATTGCATATTCAGAATCGAGCAAGAAGATATCGGGTAGAGTGAAGAAAGAGGTTTAAGCATGGAATTCGAATGTGAAGGAGAAGAGCAAGAGAGTCAAACTCACCACCGATTCATTCTTCGCAACCGTTAAGTCTGAAGATGCACAAACTAGAACTCTTCTAGCTTGTTGTTGTACTTGTTATGAGTGTTGTCGTTCTTGTATTTTGTTTTCCCTATCCCGTTTCTATGTTGATTATTTGAGGAAACAGACTTCAGATTCGGAAAGATGATAGAAAATAGGTGGGGTTTGTTTAGGGTTTGTAGCGTTTTGAGGTGGTCGGTCGGAGAAGGACGGTGGCGACCACCGTGTACCACCTCCTTCTCCGGCGAGGGTTCTGGAGGCCAGGTTTGAGAGAAATATGAGCGTGAGAGAGTGTGGAGAGAGACTGAGTGTCTATGTTGTAGCTTATAAATATTGTGATGAATGAAAGAAACTTATGAAAAAAAATTAATCTACCGTCAGTTTTAGATAAGAGGATAAGATTCTCTTCGATGGTCCACTCCGGCAGTGACACTTGTCTGCCAATTACATGTATCACCCCATTATTATTACTATATACTCCACGAATCACCGCCTTTCATAATATCATCATCATTAAGTCGTTAAATCAAATGGCTCAGATTTAGTCTGTCAAGTCAAAATGTTGACTGAAGACCATAGTGTGGACCATCTGGCTCTCAATACTTTTGGGTCTTATGCCTACTGCTATTAGCCCCCATATTTCAGGGTCATGCGCTTTTTTTACTGGGAATTGCTATTATTGCACCCTATTGCATTTTATTATAATTTCTTCAATTCTTTTATAAATTCCTTTCAAAAATCAATTTTAAAAAATAGTTTTCTTCATGAAAATTCCAGGAGAATTAATGTTGATATATTAGGATGTTAAATAATTGTTGGTAATTTTTAATTCTCGATTTCTCAATTTTTAGCATTTTATTTCGATTATTTGATTTACATGTACTTTGATCCATTTACACATAGCATTTTGCATACTTACATCATATTCTGCCCCACTAACAATTCTTTTTGTTTTATGAGGTACTACTTGAGGATTAGATGCTCATGGACTTGGATTTTTGTTGTATTTTTATGTATTTTTATGGTTGTATCGCTTTTATAGCTTAGGTTACCCCTTGGTGGGTTTCTCTTATTTTTTTCATTCCTCTATGATGTAATAGCTTAGGATATGTTTATCTTTGATGTATGCTTGTATGATACGTATAAATAGGATATAAAAAGATAAAAGCAAACGCTTAGAAAACCAATTTTTCAAAGAGAAAAAAATAATATTTGATTTAACGTCGAATCCTTCAAAATAACAAATAAATTTCCCTTGCTTTTAGGATTTCCCACACATTCACACTTGTTCCACTCCATCAAACCCAAAGCAAAACCTTGCATGGTTCGTACCATAAGTCAACTGTCTAGCACATCGCAACCGACCCACCCAGATCCACCTTAATTTGTTATATGTTTCACCTACCATAACATATGAGGGTCATGATCACTATCTCTGTGAATTTCCATGTTGCATGTTTATCATTTACTTACTTGTGTTTGTTTTGCATGATCCCTTAAGATTCATAACTTGGATTTAATTCTTGATTAAATCCAATGTGTGATAGACTTTAGGATACTCATCCATGTACGCTAACTTAGGTAGAAATCTCCTTCAAACCTCACTAACCTTAGGATCTCTATTGCATAACGACATAGGGTGAGTCTTAGTTTCCCTTAGAGTTTTCCCTTTCTCAACTTTGAGTCTCTCTTCTCATCTTCAAAGAAAAACTGAAAACACCTAATGATAAGAGTGTGCATAGTACGCCACGACCCTTAAGCTATATAGGAAATGATTAATGGAGGTCTCTTCCACTCTTCTAGAATGCTTTGCATACGTCCCATTGGGGGCGACCTTGTAATGTATTTGCTCTTGTATCATAGTCTTTAGTGTTGTGCATACGACAAACACACAATTAAAGCACTTCTTCTAAAAACAATAAATAGATAACATGTCTTCTCTTCTTATCTCCCACTCTTTATGGACGATTTCTGACTTGTCTCGACAGTTCGATAACAAGACGGTAACACACTCGACTCAGCGATCCTGTAACACCTGAGTTAGAGTTATGGCAACGTCACTCTAAAAAAACACAATCAAACAAATCCATCCCTAGTTAGGGGAACTACGTTGACTCTAATTCTCACTTCCCATGAGATACGTAGGCAGTAGGGTAGGGCCCATTCGAGCATATTCTTTCTTTTCCATACATATTTCCCATTCCTCATTTCTTTCTAGTTCAACAACAGATGAAGCGGATTATAACACACTTTGAGAAGTACAAGAAAGTGTGGATCCCGTCGAGTACGATGGACGTGAAGGGGTGCTAATACCTTCTCTTCTCGTAACCGACTCCCAAACCCAGTCTCTTTGGTTTGTAAGACCTTGTTCTTTCCTTTCCTTTAGTTTGTGCAACCTTACCTTTCCATTTCCTTGGGATAAAAATGTTTGGCTGGTGACTCTTCTTCTTTTTCCGTGTCACTTTCACGTCTGTACCAAGATGGAAATCCCGGGAGCGACAGTTGGCGACTCTACTGGGGATCGAACCCAAAATCTCTGGTTCTCCATGCAAGTCAATCCTAGCACTTGTCTGTTTTTATTGCCTTGTGTGTTTATTTATTTATTATTGTGCGCTTTAGTTTAGATTTACTATTTTATTTACAGTTTATCACTTAACTTTATTTACTGCTTTCCGCATTTACCTTATTTTTGCATATACTAACATATATTGGTTGTTCTGGCTTTACTTGGCGGGACGAGTGTTTTTAGAGATAAGCCCACTACCAGGCTTGAGTATACACATAGATTTTAGAGTGGGCAGTCGTGTGGCTTGCATGGTATTGAGCACGTGTAGTTTTCAAGAGTTCTACACCCATATCAGGCTCTCTTGGGAGATGTTATATACTGTCTAGGCAGACCATAGGATGTTCCCACCTGAGCTGCTAACTCTGGTAACCGATCATCGAGGAACTTAGTGGAAACAACCCTCTCCAGTGGTGACAGTGGTAGACCATTTTTAATGGCAAACCCATTTGCACCCGAGGGCCCACAAGGAACTCGCATAGGATGGCCTTGTTCTCTTGTAAGAACTCAGTTAAAGCATTTTTCGTATGGCGATAGTATTGCATCCTTCGGGATGAATGTACTATTGCTTCTCGATCACAGTGCTTGAAGCTGGGAACTTATGGGGGACGTTTGTTTTTCAGGACTCAGTTGAGACCTCTTTTTTTAGTGTATAATTCCAAACCAGAAATGGTGAACGTATTATCGCTTTTTGACCTGAGAGTTTGTGATGTTGACCTATAGTAGCACACATGTGAGATGGGGGATTGTTTACAGGTTTGTAGGAACCCTAACTTTCTACATATCCATTTCATCAATGATTATATGATTTGATTTGCTTCTATGTGGTTCTTTGATTTTCAGTTCTAGGGTTCTATACAGAGATCCTATTATTGTGGTTATTCAGACACTTGGCTTGTTGCTCAGTACCAACACAAGACACATACCACTGATCACATGTCAGCTGCATACATGACATCATAGCATTTCAGCATACATGTTCAGTTATTTATGAGGATCCCATATCTGAATCATGCAGTTGGATTTCTTGAGTATCAAAATTGGAATCAAAGCAGATAGATTTCTGGGAAATAACTGTACATGGCATTTGCATACATCCTTGCATTCATGACAGTTGTTCAGAGACAGATTCTTATCCTGACTTGGTTTCTCTTCAGAATGGCCGACTTGAATCAAAACTCTCAGGGTATGGATTTGGAACAACTTCGGGCGGAGGTAACTGAAATGAAGATCCAGCTGGGGCAGTTCAGGGTAGAAATGCAAGCTTTACCTCAGGGTCATAAATTTTTGAAGGAAAAATTCGACTTGATGAGGACTTAAATGAAGCTGCTTACGGGGATCATGAATGATATATTGAAAAAAGAAAGTAGTTTTGTGTCTGCTTCCCCAACAGAAGGTCCTGTTTCTCCCATCTCTTTGGGATTTCCACTGATTCAAGAATTATTAGGTGGATTTCACCCACATGATGAGCTTTCTCACCAGCAATTACTGCTTGTTAGCCAAGAAGAACCTAAGACAGAAATCAACCTCTCTTTGCTTGATACAAGTGAGTTGAATGATCTTATGCCAATTGCTGGTAAAGAAATGGGCACTTTCTTTCCTTATCAAGGATCTTCCTCAACTCATATGCCTTGGTTTCCAGGAGAAGGACTTGAGCGGGTTTCAGTTGTAGCTCCTCCAGTGGAGGCAACCCATTATCGGCAAAAGCAAGAAAGGGTGATTGATCATGTGCCCATGTCCTATGCTCATTTGTGCCCACATCTTCTCAAAATAGGATTGACTGATTTTCGTGAGCTAACTCCTCCTTCTGGTAAACTTCCACAAGGTTGGAATCCCTACACGTATTGTGTTCTCCACTCCGGAGCTCCGGGACATGATATTAATGATTGCAGGGCGTCCATGCATCAAATGAAAGATTTAATTGATGAAGGAGTAATCAATTTTGGGCTGACCGGGGTGAAAGTGTCGCAAGTTGATGCACGTATGAATACAAAATAGGTGGTCAACTTTTATTCTTCTGGAGTCATTACTCAGGCTAAGTCTTCAGGGGTATTACATCAGCAACCTTCATTTGTTCCTCAGCCGAATATGGGTAAGAGAGTGCAGATGCCTATTAGGCGTCCAAAGCAATATCAGTAACAAAATGCTTGACCACAACAAAGGCATTAGCCTTATCCACAAAGAATTCGACCAGTTGATCGTATTCTTGATCCGATCCCAGTGACATACACTGCCATGTTGCAACGACTTCTAAAGCTCAATCTGGTGGAGCTGCGGACTTTGACACCACCAATAGTGGGGAATCTACCAAAAGGATATGATGTGGATGCATTTTGCGAGTTTCATTCAGGTGCTCTGGGGCATGAAACAAAGAATTGCAGATCTCTATAGTTCAATGTTCAGTATTTGATTAACTCAAAGGTCATCACGCCAGATGGTTGGCCCGTGATATAAAGAAGGCCAGACGGGGGTTTCTATTTGTAGGCCGTAGATTTCTATTATTGTGGTGTACCTGGTTATCCTCAGGCTTGTTGAGGGAACCTTGGTTGTTGTTACTGTTTTTTGTTGTTGTCATTTTGTTTTCAATACTTCGTATGACTTTTTGTGAGTCTCTCTTTGTTCTAATGTTTGGATTTTTGATGCAATGATGTTCTTGATTCTTTTAACAAGGAAAATTTATGCATTGACACCTGGTCACAGTATGAATTTACACTAGATCTTACGTTCAGGGATTCATATGAGAGTGTTCTCTCTCAATAGTTGTGTTTCAAAGCATATGCATAGCATAACATCCTACATATCATAGCATATTATCTGTGTTTTTTTAGGTACACAGGCACAGTTTCTCATCTCTATTAATTTTCATGAAACACTGTTAATAGTCATTTTCACCAACATCCAACTGAGCAAAGCAGAACTAGAATGGCAGATCAGGTACAAGCTGAGCTTGTGGAATTGAGAAACCGTATGGAGCAGTTCATGACCCTGATGATGGGGATGGCTCATAATCAAGAACGACTAAGGTTGATGGTCGAGCAGCCAGATGATGAGATTCCAAAAGGCGACAACCAGAGAAATCATAATGGTACTATGCAAGGAAACCCTCAGGTCATCCCTGGTACTGGAACTCCTAGAGGAGACAATGGCGTAATGTTGGCTACATGGATGGTCCAGAGGATCAGTTTACTTTGATAAATGGGGATTTGGATAATCAAAATGCAGTTGTGAATAAGAAGTTTGAGGAAATTGCAGAGAAGATAAATACCATTGAATCTCAGAACTCTCTAGGTTTTGATGTAACGGACTTGGGTTTGGTGTCAGGGGTCAGAATTCATCCCAAGTTCAAGCCTCCTACTTTTGATAAGTACAACGACAACGCTTCTCTAAAAACTCACATCCAATCTTACTTTGGGAAATGTTTTGCCCATATTGAGGGTGAAAAGCTATGGATGTAATACTTCCAAGACAGCCTATCAGGGGCATCTTTCGGTTGGTATATGAATTTGAACAGGGATTTTGTCAAAAGCTGGAAGGACTTGACCGATGTTTTTGTGAAATAATACCAGTATAACATTGACCTGGAGCCTAATTGCACTCAATTCCAGGATCTTTCTCATAAAAATTCTGAAAGTTTCAAAGAATATGCTCAAAGATGGCGAGAAATGGCCACCCGAATGGAACCTCCACAGCTTAAGAGAGAATTGGTTGACCTGTTCATGGGTACTCTCAGGTTTTGTTTCTAGATCATTTAGCTGCTTGTCCATCCATTGGATTTACTGATATTATGATCGTCAGCGAGCGAATTGAGAGTTTGTTAAAGCTTGGAAAGATTCAAGATTATAGTGCATCAACTTCAGGCACTAAGAAGCCCTTTGCCAATGGCCAGAGAAAGAATGAAGAGGAAGTTGGGGAAACATTTCATCAATGTGGAAAAGGTAGAGGATATCAACCATACCATCATCAGGCAGCCTCTGTGACCACAAACGCGAATAATCAACCTAAGCGTCAGTCACGATAAAGGAACCCTCAACAGGGTCATTTGCAGCAACAAAGGAGAGAATGAGTTGTTAACCCTTTACTAATGTCTCATACTGATCTACTTCAAAATTTGTTTCAATTGAAATTGATTGAGCATCGCAAGCTGTCCCCACCTCCTGTTCCACTACCGGATGGATGAGATGCCAACACCCACTGTGATTTCCATTCTAGGGCCTCAGGACACCATATTGATGGGTGTAAAGCTTTTCACCACAAGATATAGGATTTGATTGATTCGAAAACTATCAACTTTGCTCCAAACAGATAAGGAAAAGGGAATTGTCTTGATTTGAAGTCTTCGTATCAGAGCCCGTAAGAAAAAGAACTAAAGCAATAAAGTTAGAAGTATCCCCATACTCTCAGTGATAACAATCATGTGTTTTTCTTCAATGCATTTTCATCTCTAGTGAGGGGAACTACGTCGCTCTGATTCTTCATTGGTCAATAGAGATACATAGGCAGAAGATCGTCAGGTCTTTGCGAGCAACCTTATGTGTCAACTTTATTTGTCAGCTTTACTCTTTCCTTCAGACGTCTCATATCAGTGTTCAATGTCGGAGTCTTAAGGTCAGAATAATTGGGAAGGAAGTATGGTGTTGAGCCTGTGGCCATTTAATTGAAGATTGCAAATTCATGGGAAAAGCTATTGATCACTGAAAGTATCCAAGACTGATAAGTTCAAATGGAGTCAAGTCTCCTCAACTACGACAATGTTCAGATTCTTTACTACTTTCTCCTTTGTAGTTTCTTCTGCTTGTTTAAACATATGTATGCATGCATGAAACTTGTTTGTTTTTGAATGTTAATCATA
The DNA here is from genome assembly GCA_963966055.1 of Lathyrus aphaca. Taxonomy (NCBI): domain Eukaryota; kingdom Viridiplantae; phylum Streptophyta; class Magnoliopsida; order Fabales; family Fabaceae; genus Lathyrus; species Lathyrus aphaca. The sequence goes on from OZ014519.1 coordinate 171,640,832, forward strand.
ATAAAACGTGCATGTTTTTCTTGAAGTAATCCATTTGTATTCACTCATAATTTTGTGTGTGTGTGTGTGCATTGCAATGCCAACTCTCGTGCTTGAACTCTATGAGGGATAATGATGAAATAAAAATGTAAAAATCTCTAATTGTGTGCTGTTTAATAAGACCCTGTTGACGATGTGCATGCATTGTTTCAAATCCCAATAAATGGAGATATAAGGGAGATAGACCCTCGCTAACCCCTTTGAGCCTTAAAGTAGGAGTTTCTTTTCGCATGAAAAAACCATTACATTTAACCCAGGGGCAGGGTAGGTGTCAGCTAGTTGGACCGAGCATTCATACATTCAAAAAGGAGTGTATATAAGGATCCATTTCATTTCATTATTGTAAACACCCCAAATTTGCCCTCACCCATTCACACATGGCTTGTGATCATCTCATATGCATATACACCATCATATCATCTCATAGTACATTTTTGATTCACTGGATAGTTTCTAAGGCATCTGCACCTAGGGTTTGTGATCTGAGCAACCTCAGAGCATCTTGAGCCATCCCAAAGGCAACCAATCAACTCAAAGGGATCCATGTGTGCCCAATCATCATAATACATCTCCTCAAAGTCAAAAATGCAGAGGAATCACAAGAACTAGGGTTTGAGTGGATGCAGAGCCAGGATGAACTGCACAGTTGACTGAAAATTAGGGTTTTGGTTTCAGAGGCCATAACTCCAAATTTTTTGGTCATTCTTGTTTCCATTGGTCTCTATATGGTATAGGGAGTATGCATATCAATTTTCATGAAGAAATTCCATGGGGAAGTCATCTGATCAAGAGTTGACTTTTCAGACAAGTCAGTGTAAAATCAGGGCATCTGAGGCCCCCAATGACCCAACCAATGGGTGATCTTCATCATTTTGAGTGTGTATGATCTTTATTTGATCATGGAAGAGGTTTGAAGTTCACAAAATTCAAGAATTTAGGGTTTTTGCAAGAGTTGACTTTTTGGGCTTTGTTGACTTTTCAAGAATGCATCCTTTTAGGTCAATTTTCAAGCTTTGATTTATGATCCAAAAGGCTTCAAATGGAAAAAACTTTGGTCATGAAAGTTGTAGATCTCATCTTTCCCTTTTCAAAAAGTACAAGAACATGATCTAACTCTTCTTGAATCAAAAGTTATGGTGTGTTAAAGTTACCAAAAATCATTGTTTTTCATGTCATGCACTAAGTGGAAATTTTGCAAAGTCTTGAATCAAGTCAAAATGCAGCCTCTAATTCATGTCAAACCAGCATGTAAACATCCTCTAAGTCCTAAAAATCAGATTTGAACTAAGTTTGCCCTTGGTTTCATGTTTGGTTATGCAAAGATCACATGTGAAACATAAACTAGCCAAGTTGCAAAAACTCATGATTCACTTCCTACAAGTTGCAGCATTGGAAGCTGACTTTGGGCTAGCCTCTCCCTCACCTTTTGCTGCACCAGCACCCAACTTGTACTTGCCTAGCATCACACCATGCCCTATCTTACACAAAAGTGGATTTTATGCAAAAGCAAACTCACCTATCACAGCTGCACAAGTCACATCAAGAGACCAATCAGAATATTTTATTCATTCAATTTGCAAACCATATCACATGAGAACCAAGGCTGAAACATAGAGATTCATCACTCACCAAAAAACACCCCAACTTGCAACTTCCTTCGAATTCCATTACACAGCCTGCAAACACCCAAACCTTTGCCCCCATTCATCTCACCTTGATCTATAGAACAAAAAGCACCAAGAAACAAAGCCAAAAACACCCTGAATCCCCATCTGCCATAGCTCACCTCAATCTGCAACTTCATTCGAAACTCTTAGCTAAGCTCACAAACACATCAACCAACACCACAAACCTTCTCAACACACCTCATAGGTCATAAACAACCCCTCTTCACAGCCTGAGAGTGCCAAGAACTCACCTGCCATTGTTGACTGAGCAGAAGCAGTTCTCTTCGAAACTCATCATCCAACAAATATAAATTCCATTTGAGCATTCAAGCAACTTTGGGGGACCAAGAGGAGCAGATTGAGCAAGGAGAAGAGGCCTGAAAGTTCCAAAATCAAAGGTTGCAAATCTCAGGTAGCTCCAAATTAATTTTTCCAGAAATCAATTTGATTGTTACAAACTTGCTCTACATGTCTTGCTGATCATTCTGGTACCATTGGTTTTGAAAATGGTTGCGTTTTAAGAGTTTAATTGCTGTTTGAAGCTCACGAACCCTAGAATTTGTTTTCTTCGATTCAGCTTGTTTAGGTTAGATAAATTTGTTTTGAGGGAGGGGTTTGGTTCGTGAGGTGTTGGGGATCATTTCCCATAGCTTAGTTTTCATTTATTTTGCGTTTTGGGAGGTTTTGAAGATTTTCAGGTGACCCTCTGGCCGGAGAAGATGACCGGAGGTCTTCTCCGGCCACCTGAGATTAATTAGGGTTTAATCCCATAATTAATGTCAGTTTGAATGCTGGCCGTGGATATGCGTTGACCCATTGACTTCCCTCCCTTTCCAACGCTCCAGATCATTTCATTTGCCCTAATCCACGTGGTTAATTTTAATTAATTGTGATTAATTCAGTTTGAATCCTGGCCACAAGATTGCGCGCCAGTCAACACTTTTGAACCCAGACGCAATCCTGGCCATCCACCTTGTTTACTTTTCATTTTTATTTGTTTTAATTCATATTTATTTCAATTAATTTGTATAATTTATTTAAAATAGCTAGAAAATCATAAAAATTATGAAACTTTTTCTTTAAGGTTTTATTAATTTTTATGACACAAAAATATTTTTATTTTATTTTTTATCATTTAAAAAGTATTTTTAAATATTTAAAAGATTATTTTTAATTGATTAATGAGAATTAATTAATTAAAAATACTTTTAGGTATTTAAAAATTACAAAAAAATTCATGAAATGTTCTAAGACATTTAGAAACATTGTCCAACCTTCAAACCAAATTTCTTTTTTGATCTTGATGCATTTTAAGAATTTTTCATTGAATTAAATCATTTTTGATGCATTATTTTGATCATAAGTTTGAAAATTCTTTTCTGCCTAATGGTGAAGGTTGAGACATTGATTCTTTTTGCATTGTCTTCCATTTGACATGAACTTTCAAAGATAAAAAGGCCATGATTTGATCTTGCATTTCCTAATTGATTGGCATTTCTTTTGTTACAAACCCTAAAAAACCCTAATAACTTGTAAAAATCATAACTTGAGATTGGTGAAGAGTTGAGAGTTCCCCTTTGGGCAGTGATTCATTATAGGTCTAGGGTTTCCTTGGGTACTATTTTCCATTTTTTATGTTGAGGTTTGCTTCTGTTTTTGGTTTGTGTTTGATGTTTGATCCATGAACCCTAATTTGGGCCTTTCCTTGCATCCTTCTTGCATTTCCTTGTATAACATGGTTTGTCATTGCATTTTGTGCATACTTGTGATTCATTTGACATCTTAAGACATGTATGAAGCATCATTGATCATTGCATCTCATTTTTGCCATGCCATTTGTCTTGTATGATTCATAACATTTCATGCTTGTTCATGCTCCTTAGTTTGCATCATATGCATTCATAATCTTGTATGAACATCTCCATTGTCTTGCCTCATGTTTGCAGCACTTCATAACATCATAATCATCATGTGTATGCTTCTGGTTTGGCCTAGCATCATGTCATTTCATTTCATCTTGCATTGCATTGCATTTCTTTCTAACATTTCAGGTGGTAAGTAAACTTGAGAAGTGAATTTGCCTTCACTTCTCATAACTTTTCTTCTCATCTTATTTTGCATACCTTGCTGCATTTTTACTTGTGTTTGAGTTTGAGCTTGCTCATTCTTCCTCCTCCCACTTTCTTTCTTCAAGTGACTTGACTTCTTGAATGAAGCAAGTCACTTTGCTTCTCTTGATCCTGTTCATCTGCTTCCTGGTGGCTCCTCTGAAGATTGTTTCTTGAAACCTCACAAACCTTAGGATCAACCAAGCATGATAATGAATTAGGGTTTTGATTAGTCTCCCCCATAGTTTTTTTACCTTTGTGTCTCTCCTTGAGTCATCTCTTCTCATCTCATAACCAGGGACTAAACCCTCAAAGCTTTAAGACTTTGTGATTAAGATCATGCCTGCATCCTTCTTTTAGGATGGAGTGTATAACTTTAATCCTAAGTCTTGGACCCTTAAGGTGTTGAAATCTCTTAATCAATTCACTTAATAAATATCAAGGCATTACACTTGTAACTTGGGCCTTGCATTAGGGTTCTAATTCTTCCTTAATTGGTTAAGAAGGACTAACCCTAGTGTTAATGGACAAGTCCCCCTCAAGTTGTCTTACAAATCATAAAATTCATTTCATCATCATACCATTTATCTAATTAAAATCCATCTAATAAAGACTTGTTTTGTCATGGGTTTAATCCCTAATCATGGATTAAGCTGAGGAGCTTTCCTCAGCTTAAACATTCCCATCTATTATCCTTCTTTTAGGATGGTGTAATGAGTCTGTTAAATCCCTGATTATGGCTTAACCTCATTACTTAACACTAAACAAAAACCACAAAAACATCTAAATAATTAACAAGTAGGTTAATGATCTTAACCCTACATCAAAGGTGATTAAGTGTGAGAATCTGACTTCACACTTAAGGTAATTCTCATTACCCCTAATCAGAGGGATGATGTGATGAGTTTACCAAATCCATTGATTTAGGTTTAAGCTCATTATCTTATGACAAACTCCAAAAAGAAATAAAAGACTGAAAACTCAAAAACAAACAATAATCGTCTCCTCCGGGATTCTTTTCTCATCATCTTCACTCATAAACGAGAACTTGCTTCTTCCGTCTAATGCAAGACAGTTTGCACCTGAGCCAGACATGTCATACACTTGAGCATTGACAAGCAAGCAGTTCACAAGTCAATTCTCCTTTCAGTCTCTTTGGGTCGAACTACGGTGTTCTGACTTCCTCATTGCACGAGAGGATACGTAGGCATAACTTAACAGTTATCGAACAAAAGTCTCTGTACATTCCCCCCTCTTTCAGCTTCATTCTTTAGCCTCATTATCATGAGCAGTTCATTCTCATTCTTACACTGACACTGTACACATCACACTTCACATTCTTTTACACTGACACCTGTACATATTGCTTTCCAGCTCTTTTACACACAGATTGCACTGACACTACCCCTTTATAACACAAATCTTTTAAGCGTGGATCCCGTCGAGTACGGCGGACAATCTGGGTGCTAATACCTTCCCAGGTTGTAACCAACCCCCTTTCTCAGTCTCTCTGGTTCGCAACCGTCTTATCCATTCTTTTTCTAGGTCTATGCAGCATTACCTTTCCTCCGGGATAAAAATGCCTAGCTGGCGACTCTATTCATCCTCCAGTGAGTTCACGGCTGTGTGTTCTCACTGTTCCCCTCGCCGACCGTTCGCGTCTGTACCTTCATTTGATCATTTTCATTTGTCGGGAGCGACAGCTTGGCGACTCTGCTGGGGAAGTGTGAGAGGCAACCAGGGCTTCTGGTTCTTTTTGTGGGTTCCTCCTAGCGCTTGATTGATTTGTGTTTACTGGGGTGTTATGTGTTATCTGTGTTTGTATTTTTGCTTTATTTACTGCTTTCTGTACAGCCTTATTTATTGCTTTTCTTTACAGTTTTCATGTATATCATACTGTCATGCTGTCTGTGCTGGATCTGGTTTGTTTTGGTGGGTTGGGGTTCCATTGAGAGTTTAGGTCCTATACCTGGGACCTGAGTGACACCTAGGCTAGAGTGAATCATATTCTTTCCCAGTCAATTTTCAGTCTGGTGCGGGAATATGAAACACGGTTCAGATATGGGTTTCTTCTTGAGAACTCTGTGTTGCAGATTTCCTGCAATGCTAGGGGGATCTGGGAAGCCTGCTAAGTCTGAATGACCTTTTAGTATTGACCTTCAGAAACTGAGGTGAATTAGAGGAGGAATTGTTATGGTAATTGTAAACACTGTACCTCCGGGTTAGAAGTGCTTACACTTTTCATAACAGATCCAAGTCTGAGGATCTTTGTTCTAGATCACTACCTGTGAGGGGGTTGGGCTGTTTACAGGTTTGCAGGTACCTTGACCTCAGAATACCCTGTTACTTTGACTTTGTTAAGAATGCTTCATGTTGGATAGTTCTTGTGATTCTAAAACCCTGGACATGTGGCTCTTTATTTGAGTCCCCTACCTTGGTTACTGGATTTCTTAGACCTCCATCTGGAATTCTTAGACACACATGGATCTATACCAAGGCATTTATTCAGATCCAGCTCTGTCACAGACCCTTTGCATTTCATTTGCATGCATACTCATTGCATCATATTAACATGTGCTTATTTGTTTTTCAGGGTATCCATTGTTCATCAGGTTTTGGTTTTGACCCCATCTGCAGCTTTGACCCATCTTCATCAGCATCTGTTTCAGTTTTATCTGTCTGCTTCAGCACCAGCCAATCAGTGGCTCTCCCTGCTTCAGCATTCTGCTCAGTCTTCAACATCATGGCTCCAAAGAAGAACAACATCACCTATCATTTCTTCCAACCAGATTTGTCAGACCTCAGGAGGATCCAAACCCTGATTACACCAGATTACATCCCTTTGTTCAGGGAACATTATGGGGACATACTTGACCTAGTTATGGACATGGACCCGTCTCAGAGGAGCCTGATTCATACCTGCATTCAGTTCTATGACCCCCCATTGAGATGCTTTACATTTCAAGACTTCCAGTTGGGTCCTCTTTTGGAAGAATACTCATCTTTGACTGGTTTGCCTATCAAGAGGGAGATCCCATTCAATCCTGAAATGGATTTTCCCAGCAGTGGGGAGATAGCCAAAGCTTTGCACCTGGAACCTGCTTTGATTGAACAACACATGACCTCTAAATCTAGTGTCCCTGGATTACAGCTGGACTTCCTAATCTCTCAAGCTAGTCTGAAGGCCTCCCTGGGGGAGTGGAAAGCTGTTTGTGCTCTGTTGGCTTTAAGTGTGTATGGAATTGTGTTATTTGCAGATGAGCCCAGATTCATCAGCAAGAGTGCAATCCATTTGTTCATCTTGAAGAACCCAGTGCCTACCTTGTTGGGTGATCTCTATTACTCAGTACATCAGAGGAATGAGAAACAGAGAGGGAAGTTAGTGAGGATTTGTGCTCCACTATTCCATGCCTGGCTTCTCAAGCATCTACCTAAGACAGATGCATTCCTAAACCCTCACCAGCAAAGCAACTGGGCAAGGAGACTTTCTGTCCTAACTACAGCAGATATCAGGTGGTGCAATCAAAGTACCAAGGGCAGAGGCATAATCACTAGCTGTGGGCATTTTCCTAATGTGCCTTTGGTAGGAGTCAAGGGAAGTATCAATTACAACCCCCTGCTGTTCAAGAGGCAATTGGGTTATGCACTGGTTCATGCTCCTAGGGAAAAGGACTTGGCTGAGACCCTCTACTGTGAGAACAAGGTTAGTCTGGCAACTGTTAGACAGGCTGCCTGGGCCTGGGATCATGTTCAAACCAAGGGAATCACCATTCTGGGGAAGTGCAATAATGTGGCATCAGCCCAATATCATGAGTGGTCCTATGCTAGGGCCCAAATCTCAGGATTGCCCTTCACCATCAAAGACATGCCTGAGTCATCTTCAGCACCACCTCCAGCAACAGTCAGCCTGGAAGAGTTTGAAAGCTTGAAGGACAGAAATGAGAAGTTATCCCAAGCCTTGCAGAAGACCCTCAGGGAGAGGAGTGAAGGTGTGAGGGAGATTGAAAGATTGGAAAAGTTGAGAGTGGAGCATTTGACCAAGATTGAGAAGTCTGGGGATTATATCAACAAGTCTAAAGCTGGTGAGCAGATTCTGAAGAATGCTTGTAAAGAAGCCCAGTTCCAAAGAGCAAGAACAGACTTGTACTTGAAGGAAAGTCAGGCCAGGTGGGTCCGGATCACTGAGGCCCGTACTCTAGAAGACAAGAGAGTTCAAGATAAGATGGAGCAGATGGAAAAAGCCCTGGCAGCAGCCCAGGAGGAAAATTCAGAGCTAAGAATCAAAGCTGGAGTGAAGAAATCCAAAGATCAAAGTCAGAACAAGAGGTTGACTGCAGCTGTTGCAACAAGGAACCTTCTCATCAGAAGTCTCACGGAGCGTCCGACTGATCCTGTGACCGAAGCACTTCTTAAGGAAGTTCGTGAGGATGAGTTTGGCCTCGGAGTTTGATCATTTGCTTGTTGCTATTTCTTTTCATGTACTTTTGCTTTTTGATTATGTATTTTGACCCCTAGAGGGCTGGTGTTGTAAGAATGAACAAGTTGTATTTGTTTCATCTTATGTAATATATTTGTTGGTTTCCATCTGAGCTCATTTCAGAAGCAACCTCAAACAGCATCATCTTCAAGGGTCTGGACGGGTCAAAACTGAAGACCAAGCCGGATACCTTGATAGCAAATAAGCATACTGCATTGCATACTAACCCTTTTGTTTGTTTTGTAGGTTTTGTTTTATTGTTTCTAACCTCTGTTGTGACATTCAGGAATTATTGCTCGCCGCAGACTATTCCCTCTCAACAGGCCACACAGGTATCCAACTAGAAACAACCTTCCGGGAATTCAGATGGATCAAGTTCAACAAGATCTTGCTGATGTCAGAAATCAGCTAGCCAATGAAAGATTGGAGATGAGAACACAGATGACGCAGTTCATGGAGGTTATGAACAACATGGCTCAGAGCCAGGAGAGACTGAGAGCTATGGTGGAAAGGCAGAACCAAGATGAGCCTCATGTAGGGACTGCAGGCACCAGTAATAATGAAAGGGTGCAACCACATGTCAACCCCCCTGTGTTTGGTCCACACCTACATCCTGAGATTCATATTCCTGCAAACGTTCAAGGAACAGCTACTGCAGCCAGAGTACTTCAAGAGGATCCTCAGGAGGATCAGTTTACAGTCATGGGTGCTGGAGAGGAAACCTATGATAGGAGATTGGATGAGTTGGCTGAGAAGTTGAGGTCTTTGGAATCCCAAAATTCTTTGGGGTTCGATGTCATGGACATGGGTTTAGTAGAGGGGGTCAGGATCCCTCATAAGTTCAAGCCTCCTTGTTTCGAAAGATATAATGGGACTTCATGCCCCCGGACTCATTTGCAATCGTTTCTGGGAAGGCTGAAGGCCTATACAATGGATGAGAAGCTCTGGATGTTTTACTTCGAAGACAGTTTGACTGGAGCATCAAGGGAATGGTATTCCCATCTGACAAGAGCAACTGTAAGATGCTGGAAGGACCTGGCAGAGGCCTTCATCAGACAGTATCAGTATAATCTGGATATGGCACCCAATAGGACCCTCCTAATGGGGATGTCACAATCATCAAGAGAGAGCTTCAGAGAATATGCTCAAAGATGGAGACAGCTTGCTGCTGCTGTCCAGCCACCTATGTCTGAAAGAGAGATGGCTGATATGTTCATGAATACCCTTCAGGGAACCTATATTGACAGGTTGGCTGCTTTCTCGTCCACTAGCTTCGCAGATGTTGTTATAGCTGGGGAGAGAATTGAAAGCCTGTTAAAAATGGGTAAAATTTCCGATAATGGCGCCAGTTCGTCCAGCAGTACAAGGAAGCCTTTTGCAGGCCCTAGAAGAGCTGGCGAGACCAATGCCGTTCATACCAACAGGGGTAAGCCCCAATATGTTCAAAGGTCCATAGCAGCAGTCACTATCCCTGCTCCAGCTCATCCACAGCCAGTCTATCAACCTCCT